>ML795411.1:27538-52590 GCA_009831015.1 Picea engelmannii
GTTGAATTTAAAATAGGAGGATATAAGGATGAAATATTATGTGATGTCATTCCCATGGATGTTTGTCATCTATTGCTGGGTAGACCATGGCAATATGACAGGAATGTGATTCATGATGGGAGAAAGAACACATACACCCTGGAAAAGAATGGGAGAACTCACATGTTGCTGCCGATTAAGGATAAAGAAGTGAAACCAGAAGTGAGCAACACTGTACTTATCATGAGTGGGAAGGAACTTCTTAAGGAGGTTAAGAAGAAGGAAGATACACAATTCATTGTGGTCAGGAAGCCTAGAATTGTTTTAACCAGTACAAGAGTGGATGATTTAGCATAGGAAATCCAGAAGTTACTGGAAGAGTTTGTTGATATAGTAGTGGACGAACTACCTTGTTCCATGCCACCGATCAGAAGTATAAGTCATCACATCGATCTTATACCGGGAGCTAGTTACCGAACAAAGTAGCGTACAGGTTGATGTCGTAGGAGAATGAAGAGGTCAAGAGACAAGTCCAGGACTTAATGGACAAAGGATTGGTTAGAGAGAGCTTGAGCCCATGCGCTGTTCCAACAGTGCTCAGCCCAAAGAAAGATGGAGGTTGGAGGATGTGTACAGACTCAAGGGAAATCAACAAGATTACCTTTAGATATAGATTTCCTTTGCCAAGGATGGATGATTTGATGGATTGCTTGAGTGGAGAATTGTTTTTTCAAAGATTGATTTGAAAAGCGGATATCATCAAATCCGAATGAGAGAAGGTGATGAATGGAAGACAACATTCAAGACGAATGAGGGGCTGTATGAATGGCTTATTATGCCATTTGGCTTAACAAATGCACCCAGTACTTTCATGAGATTCATGAATGAAGTCCTGAAGGATTTCATAGGAAAATTCGTCATTGTATACCTTGATGATATATTGATTTTCAGCAAGACAGAAACATAACACTTGAAGCATTTGGCTACAGTGATGAAAAGACTACAGCTAGAGAAGTTGCTGATAAATATGAAGAAATCATCATTCATGAGGACAGAGCTCATTTATTTGGGGTTTGTTATCTCTGCAGATAAGATGAAAATGGATCCAGATAAAGTGGAGGTGATTAAGAATTGGCCATCGCCGAAGAGTATATTTGAAGTTAGAAGCTTTCATGGATTGGCTAGTTTCTACAGGAGATTTATCAGAAATTTCAGTGGAATTAGTGCACCGATGATGGACACGGTGAAGAAAAAACATAAATATTTTTCATTGGACGAAAGAAGCAGAGAAAAGTTTCAATCTGTTGAAAAGGAAGATTACTGAACAACCAATTTTGGTGTTGCCAGATTTCAACAAGACGTTTCAGGTCAAGTGTGATGCAAGCGGATTTGCAATTAGAGCGGTCTTGAGCCAAGATGACAGACCGATCGCATACTTCAGTGAGAAACTGAATGAAGCAAAGGTTAAATATTCAACATATGACAAGGAATTCTATGCAGTCATACAAGCACTGAAGAAATGGAGACATTATTTGGTTCCTAAAGAGTTTGTTTTGTACAGTGACAATCATGCTTTACAATTCGTGACTCAACAAGAGAAGTTAAACCAAAGACATGTTAAATGGGTTGAATACATGCATAATTTTACTTTTGTAATTAAACATATTTCTGGAACTGCTAACAAAGTTGCTGATGCTTTGAGCAGAAAATGTTTGCTGATGCAGGAATTCAGAGTCAAAACTTTGGGTTTTGATAACCTCAAGGACATGTACAGAGAAGACCCAGATTTCAAAGAGGCGTATGAGGCATTTGAGAATCCAATTCTCAGAGACAGAAGTCAATGGATTGAATATATGATCCAGGATGGATTATTATTCAGAGGCAATCAACTGTGTATTCCAAAATGCTCCATGAGGGAGGATCTGTTGAAAGAAAAACATAGTGGAGGATTGGTCGGACATTTTGGTCATGAAAAAACATTCTCGAAATTAAATGGCTCATATTTTTGGCCAGGGATGAGGACAGATGTCAAAAGATTTGTGGACAGATGTAGAATTTTTCAGCACATAAAGGGAAAAAGGCAGAACACAGGGTTATACCAGCCATTACCCATACCTAAGAGGCCGTGGGATGCAGTGAGCATGGATTTTATATTAGGGCTGCCAAGAGCGCAAAGAGGGTTTGATTCAATCTTTTTGGTGGTAGACAGATTTTCAAAGATGGCACACTTTATACCATGCCAGAAAACCAGCGACG
Source organism: Picea engelmannii (assembly GCA_009831015.1). NCBI lineage: Eukaryota > Viridiplantae > Streptophyta > Pinopsida > Pinales > Pinaceae > Picea > Picea engelmannii. The sequence goes on from ML795411.1 coordinate 29,774, forward strand.
CAACTTATATTGCGAACCTGTTTTTCAAAGAAGTTGTCAGACTTCAAGACTTACCAAGGAGTATTGTTTTAGATCGAGACACCAAGTTCATGGGACATTTTTGGAGGACTTTATGGAAGAAGTTGGGGACAAATTTGTCATTTAGCTCAACATATCACCCTCAGACGGATGGGCAAACAAAAGTTGTAAACATAAGCTTGGGAGATTTATTGAGAAGTCTAGTGACTGAACACCACAGTCAGTGGGATCACATTTTGCCACAAGCAGAGTTTGCTTATAATGATTCGATCAATAGAAGCACAAGACATAGTCCATTCCAAATTGTATATGGAATGCAGCCAAGGGGAGTTTCTGAATTGAAGGATTCACAACAGAATGAAACTAGAAGTGCTAGTGCAAAGGATTTTGCAGAAGCAATGAAGGAACTTCACAGTGAAGTGAGGGAACGTTTGCAAAATTCGAATCAAGAGTATAAACGCAGAGCAAATCAACACAGGTGAGAACTTCAGTTTAAAGTTGGTGATCTGATTCTTGCACATCTGAGGAAAGAAAGGTTCCCAAGGGGAACATATAACAAACTGAAAATGAAGAAGATTGGACCATGCAAGATCATAAAGATATTTGGGGCAAATGCATATGAGATCGAATTACCCGATGGGATCGGAATTTCACCGATATTCAACATCTCAGATTTGTACCCTTACAGAGCTGAAGAAGCAGGGGCAACGAATGAACAGACAGAAGTTTAGTGGACCAAACAAATGCCTGCAGCTGCAAAGCCACAAATGGAAAGTATAATTGATAAGAGGGTCAACAGGAAGACCAAGAGGAAAGAGTATTTTGAATACTTGGTCAAATGGAAGGGACATCCAGTTGAAGATGCCAGTTGGGAGGATGAAGCAGAAATTCAGAAGCATGGACAGATCGTGCAAGAGCTCATGAACAGAAGTTCATGAAAATTTTCAAGCAAGGGAGTATGATGCAGGAGCATCGCAAGCAGCCAGCCAAGCGAGCATGAAGGCAGAAGACAACTGGAAAGTGCAACACACATTTTACATGTTTTGGAAATGTTTTTGAAGCATTAATGAAAAGGTTAAAGGGAAGCGTACTTGCGTATTGTAAACAGATCATGAGCGATTTGCTCTCATCTGTAGGAGGTAGAGGCATTTATGCATATTTAATGAAAGTAGGTAGGTTTGAATTAGAGATTAGACAGCTTAGAAGAATAGGAGGGAAAACGACTATAGACACCCTCATCTTTATATCATTGTATCATTAGAACATTAGCATAGAGCAAGAGAAGGGAGAGCTGTAGTAGAGAGTTGAGAAGAAGAACTCATGCACAGGAGATTTGAATTAATATATGAAGTTTTAATTCAGATTTATGGTGTTATGATGTTTTCTGTTTGTACATGTTAAATGGTCTGCTTACAGTTGTTTTATGCTATTTGTTATGCATTTGATTTAGTACTGTGAATGTATGATTTCATGTTGAATGTTTGAAATCTGAGAGAAGGAGAATGAGTTTCAATTGTTTCTCTTCCTGAGTGAGAGAATTTTCTGCGAGGAGTGCAGTGAAACGTCCGCAAGGAGTGCGTTGACGAAGGTTCAGAGTTCATCTATGAAAGCTCAGGAGGGATACCGTTGTTCTCATTTCCACAGAAGTGCAGGCAAAGCACAAGAGCCATGCAAGGTGTGTGTAGGTTGGGCGAAACCTTAGAATTTATCAACTAAGGTTGAGAGATTGAAAGATTGTTGATGCAGAGAAAGTTCACAGAGTCGGGGGTTCAAATACGCTGAAGTATTTGAAGGATTTCCACAAAGAGTGCGTGCAAAAGTCTTCTTGAAGACCTGAGTTGCGAAGAAATCTCAGAAGGGTTAGGGCCTTTGAATCATTCAAGAGAAAGCGGGAAGCCCAAGTGGTGTGCAGAAGTTACGTCCCAAAGAAGGATCGCAGAGTCGATTTTTTTGAACCAGAGGTTCTTGAGGAGGAACTGAACGGTCGGAATTTTCTGAGGGGAATTCCCGAAATAGCGAGGACTGTAGGATCCACGAAAGTTGCGAGGAAGTTAAGCATTGGACAGATCCACCTTCGAAGGGCAGGATTTAACGTGGACCGTTGATTTCGATCATTGGACCATCGAGATCATTTCGACATTTCGGGGGTCATAAGTCTGAAGTGTGGACGAAACCTGTGGTTGATCAAATCCCCGAAACGCAAAAAGAGTTTTCGAGTATAAAGGCGAAGAGCAACGAGGTCAAAATTTCGGAGCTTCGGAATTCGGGGTTTCGGAGGTCCTGAGGACGAGTGATCGGGACACAGGAGGGAGGAAAGTCCAAAATCAGAAGTCGCGGCAGGATATTTTTTCAGCATTTCGGGAATCGGCATTTCGACATTTCCATTGACAAGGAGTAGGGTACTCCACATCACAAGCTTCGAAATCGCGAAACGCGAAGAAGTTGCTGAGGAGCGCTTCGACATTTCGGCATTTCGAGATCCGAGATTTCAAGGAGATAGTGATTGGAATTGAGAGCATCATGAACTCCCGGTACACGAAATCACACCAACCGTCAGATCTAGGGAAGAACCATAGCCGTTGATCTCCTTAGAAGTGGGATAGCACCATTTCGGTATTTTGGGGTTCGGCTTACCGGGAATCCTGATGACAAGGGACGAGACATGGTGATAGGGAAATCCTGAAGTCGCGAAGCATGATAGACTTAAAAGGGATTTTCAGGAATTCGACAATTCGGGTTTCTGGACTCCAGGAGTCAAGAGGTAGAGTTGCACGTCATCGCAACTCCCGAAATCGCGAAGAGTAGGAAGCCGAAAAGGCAGGGTCCCATGTACTTGTTGGAGGACACGTATGATGAAGGTCATAGGGTTGGTCAAACGTCGGGGAAAATCCTGAAAGATCATAAGGGGAGGAATTTAAGAAACCAGGAAATCCTAAGGAAAGAGGGACGTGTGTTGGTCGTCCACTCAAGTCCTGAAAAGCCAAAATAAGTGGCAAGAAAGGTCGTGAGTTTGGTATTTCGGGTTTCGGAGGTCAAGAGGTAAGGCGCTCGTCGACAGGATTCGCAAAATCGTGAAGCCCGAAACCCCAAAAAGACGGAAAACCGTAGAGGAGCTAAAGATTGATGAACGTGTCGGTATTCGGGAATTCGACACTTTAGGGGACAAGAGATCAATGTGGTTGTAGTAAAGATCCTGAGTGGACCTCAGCCCGAGGGCAGGGGGTATGCATCAATAAGTGACTCCATAGCCCAATACTAAGGCACTGAAACCACAAAAGGAGTTATTAGAGCCTCACAGGGAGGTCTCTATACCCCATGGAGCCTATATGTTAACACAAGTATCTGCAAACTGTTTCTTAAAAATCAGACAGAAATTGAGGTTTACCCTCAATTGCATTATGGTGTAAATCATGTGGCATTTTGCCCATGATTTCCACAGGGAAAACGAAAAGATTGGAGGCCTAAGCATCTCAAGCACCCTCTCTCCACCTATCACATCTCCCTTCCCGATACCTCCTCTCACCTCCCGACACCTGTCCCACTCACATTCCGATCTCCCTTACACGTCACCTCCTCCCCGCCTATCAAACCTCCCTCGTTCCTCTGCTGCCTCTGCCTTTCCCTTGCTACCACAACCTCGTCCCAACCTCATCTCCCCCCAATCGCTTCCTTCCACATGGTCGTCACTCACTCGTTGGGCCATGCGAGTTTTCGTCAAGCACCTCACTCCACATCACCCCTGCGCATACACTATTAGATTGCCACCTGCAAAGCTCGCATTGGTCACAGACAAAGACCATTCATGGCTTCGAGGTGTCAGGATGGACTCGCAAAAGTCATTGGCACCGTCTGAGAACAGTTATGGGTGTCAGGCCCAGTCCTAATCCCAATGAAGACAATTATTGAAGATTGTGGGCAGGAGTTGAGACCTCGCCTCATCCCATAAATGGAAAATGTTGCAGAGAGTAGCCTTGAAGGCGCACTTACGATCCGAAGCTTCCTTATGGGCAAATTTTCCTGTAAAGAACATAACTATGCCTAGCTCGCATTTGACATCACGAGGTCTGCACAACCTGACAGAGTGGGCACCGACTAAAGGCTTTGAAGGCAGTGATCTGATCACATTCCTAGTGGTTGCAACATTTTAGTATATATATATGCAATTTTGATATTTTGTTAAGGTCGAATGGTTGAGCTAGGCTCCTTGCTATTGTAATATTTTGATTGAGAACAACCGGTTCTCTGGTTATGAATTTGTTTTTTAGACATTTTGATTAATCTAAGTCAACTTTCTTACTCCATCTTATTTTCCTCTGATACTGAGAGAGTTCATGTTTGATTGATTCACATGGATTATTGTAACTGTATTATGATAAATGTTTGATTATAGTACTGTTACGATCTCTTTCAACTTCCTTGAAATTTGAATCCAAGAGAACCTTGTGTTTAAGTTTTTCCTCCTTAGGCTGTTGGAAAATTTGATGTTCATTGCAGACCTCTACACCTTTCTCACTAAATCTTCCTCCTACTCACCCTTCAACTTACTAACTGAAGTTGATTCAAGACCTCAATGGTTGGTGCATGCTACTCCAGATTTCTGAGTTAGAATGCTATTATTATTGAGTTTTCTCAAACCCAATTACTTGTGACATATAAACTGATGGGTACTGGGCTTACCTTCAATGCAATCTGAAGGTAACTTCTAATGCTAACACAATGTACAATGATAACCCTAAATTAAAACACTTATATATATATATATATATAATTGGCAGTGTATTATAGATATTAAATCTAAAACACACATATAAAACAAGTACATCGTTGATCTTATTGAGGTGCAATGTACAACAATATAAAACTTCCATTTCTAGAAGGCTCCAATTTATGTAAATCTTCACTAATTAGTAGCTTTTCTCTCACCTTCATAAGATGGCCATGTATATATTTTTCAATAATAATAACAATAATTATTGTGATAATTCCATTTTAATAATATTAATTTTTTACTCTAATATTTTTAAATAATATTTAATTTTCATTAAAATTTTATTGTTTATAATTCTTTTTTTCAAAATGACAATTAGATTTATATTAAAAAATTGTCACTAAAATACACAATATTAAATTATAAAAAAATATATTTATTTGAGCATGTTCATAAGTTTAAAACTTGAGTTATACTAGCAAAATTAATAAAGTAAGCAGTTGTTCCCATGTCAAAAAAACAAGAAATGCAACATTTCAAAGGGCTCATCCTTATGGTTATTGTTCTTGTTCTTCTCATTTTTCTGGTCATCTTAGCTTTTACATATTGTACATGGGTTTTCAAGAGTCATTCAATTATAGTGTTTCCACCATCCCAACCTCAAGCATTGTGAAAACAATCAAATAGTAGTGACTTCGATTGGGCACTAAATGTTTGAATAAATTCTTATTCAATCACATTCTTAATCTGAAATATGAATCTAATCTCTTTACAAAACCAAAGTGTTTTATAGTGGTTTTCAACACAACCATAAAAATCTGCAAAACCTATTGAGAAGGGAATGCCTTTTATAATTTAACATAATTTTCATTAACAGGAAATAAGAGTAAGAAAAACTACGTTTTGCTCTTGTCTAGCAGCCAATAACGAAATGTCACTCGGCCCTTTTTTAAATTGCTCGAGCTTTTTCAGTATTGGCAAGTTAAGCAAGGGGGGCATATATGGAGTTAAATGTATATGTAATAGAGATTGGCCTAATAAACAACAGATGTGCAATATATATATAGGGATGAACATATTAACATGTGATTTTGGATATAGGAATGTATTGGGGTTTTTAGAGAAGGTTCTCTTATTCGTTAAGAAGTTATTGTGTAACTTATATCTCTTATACATTTTGGAGTTGTGCTCCCCTCTTATATTTGGTGTACATTATGTGTAATCTGGTTTATTATGCTATCTAAAGTATTTGGTACATAACACTTCTTGTTTTTCCCAACAAGAAAATTTCTCCATTATATTAATATATAATGTGTTCTTCAAACCGATGATTACAATTGCAACTTAAGTGACTACTGATAAATGAAAAACAACTTTTGCCTATAGTGCTCTATCGACCAACGAGGATGGAAAGTTCATATAAGTAGTAAAGGCAAGAAATAAAAAGAAAGTTGCTAGGGGGGAGTTGTCCTGACTAGCAAAAAAACCAGAATTCTATATAATAGAATAGTATTTTGTGACCTGAAGTAAAAATCCAGATTTCAGATCAAAGGAGACCATTGCAGGGAGAGAAAATGATCTTAGAAAAGTGTTAGAAATAGAGGAGGGCCCTCATGACCATCTATCCAACAATTATAAGTTATGATACCCACTTTTTTTTGGAGAGAGGGCTTTGAAAGATGGTCTGCTGATTTGTTATGTTGATGATAGATGTGAATGTAGCTGAGTTTTTTGAAGGCGAGCCGAAGTAGTCTAATTCTGTCCCTCCAAGCTGAGAGGGAGATTGCTTGAAGTTCGCCCTTGTTGTTCAACCACTCAATAATAGTCTTGGAGTCCCCAAGTATCTGAAGGGTTTCAATATGAAGTGTAGATGCCAAGTATAGCGTAGCCTAGGTGCCCAATAATTCTACCCTGGTGTTGGTGCCCGGTCCACAGTTGAAAGTCCATTTATAGATAGAGTTTTTTGTGATTCTAATCAGCCCTCCAACGCCACTCTGTTCGCCATTAGATTGCGTTGCTCCATCGAACCAACCTATTGGGATGTCCTCTAAGTCAGGAGCCTGTTTTTTGTGCTGCAATATTGTCTTGTTAGAGTGAAGCTCATTCTGGGTTTTAAGAAAACCAAGAGTTTTGTAAACTACAGTGCCAGTGGAAGGGATTCCATTTTCAAAAATTGTTTTATTCCTGATCAGCCAAATAGATCAACAAACCAGGGAAGGGAGATGCATATGTTTGTGTTCTCTAAGAGACCAAAGGTCAAAACAACTCAAGAGGTTAGGCCCGTCCCAAATGGTTTTGATATTGAGTGCCAAAGTAAGTCTGTCCCAAACTTTTCTGGAAAAAGAACAATTAATAAAAAGATGATCTACAGATTCAACATCAATATGACACAAGTGGCAAAAATTTAGCCCAGTCTAGCCTTTTTTTTGGAGTATGTCCCATGTATTCAATTTATACGCAATCATTAGCCAAGTAAAGTATTTTATCTTGGGCGGGAGCTGCCAGGACCACAATTGTTTTCTCCATCCGCTGATGTTTGTGTGTCAGAGTTTGTTTGTAATGTCTGCATAGACATTCTGAACTGTTAAATGTCCCGAATGGTTTCCCCCTGACCACAGGAGCGTATCATACAAATTATTAAGGTGTATACCCGAGAGTGTAAGAGCTAAGCAAAGGGTATTCCAAATAGATGCTAGATCTGCGCTGAGACCAAGCACATTGCTCGTGATCCAACTGTCTGGTATATGTGCCGATCTAGAGTGGACTATGGCTTGGTAAAGAAACCAAACATTTTTTGAATGGATATGGGATACTAGCTGAGGGGGGAGTAAAGAGATGTCACCCAGACCAAGTATGCAGTCATGACCAAGCTCAATTAAATGCCTGGATCCTGGAAGCCAACAGAGCCAGTGGGAGATCAAATGTTTTGATTTAATTAAATTCCTCCAAAAATACGAAGTCGCCCTGGTCGCCCAGGTGGTCCAGACTTAGATTGCAGCCAATTGTTTATAGAGTGATGGTTGAGGTGTTTTTCTTTAATGATAGAGTGCCATATGCCAGAAGAAGTCAGTACACGCCAAAGGGTGGAGGCCGCGAGTGCATGACTAAAATGGTGTAAATTTCGTAGCCCCCAACTGCCTTTGTGTTTTGGTTTGGCCAGAGTTTGCCAATTGCAAATATGTTGTCGGGAATGTTCAGAGAACTCGACCAGAGGAAATTATAGATCAACCTGCAGAGATTTGTGAGAACTGTAGCAGGTATGGCTGCTAGAGCCATCCAATACACATGTTTCCCTTCAAGCACCAGTTTAATGAGTGTGAAACGACCTCCAAGGGAGAGCCACCATGTGCACTAGTGGCTTGTCTTTTTTTGGACTTTGGCAATAAGCCATTTCCAGTCCACCGGTTTATAGGAATCTGATTTTAAAAAATAGCCCAGGTATTTAAGACCAGAGGAAAGATGGGTGAAGGAGTATGGAAAGATACCTTTGAGCTGATCTAGTGATTTTTGTTGCAGGTTAGCGAAGTGGAAAGTCAATTTGTCCCAATTGATCAATAAGCTCGTGGCACTGCAGAAGAGTTTTAAGATCTGATTAATCACTTGCCATTCTTGAATGGAGTCATTCGTCATGATGATGACATCATCGGTGAAAATAAGGTGTAATATTTTGATATTCCTGGACACCTTTATTCCAATGATCTTTCCTTCTACTTGGCCTGACTTGAGAAGCAAGCTCAAGGCTTCCATAGCCAAAATGAAGAGCAGTGGGGAGAGGGGGAAACCCTGTCTCAATCCCCTGCCAATGCAAAAGAAAGAGGTGGATTTGCCATTAACCAGAATGATGAGATTTGCACTAACCACACAGCTCATGATCCACTTAATCATTGAGTGGCTAAAGCCTGTCTGGATCAGGATCAATCTGAGGAAGTCCCAATCGATGCAATCAAATGCCTTTCTGAGGTCGAGTTTGAGGATAAGTGCCTTGGAATTTTTGATTTTGATACTATGTAAACACTCCTGGGTGGTGCCAATAACGTCAAGAATCTGACGTCCTTTTAAAAACCCCAGCTGCTCTTGTGAAAGAAAATAAGAGAGGATGGGATTGATCCTTGTTGCAATAATTTTGGAGATGAGTTTATATCAAAGGTTGCAGAGGGAAATAGGCCTATAATCGCCAAAGGTAGTGGGGGAGGCAACTTTAGGGATAAGAGTGAGGAAGGTCAAGTTCAAGGCTCCTGTCACCTTCCCACTAAGTCTGGTATCCTCCACTAGCTCTAGAAGGTTAGGGCCAACCAAATCAAAAAAATGTAGGTAAAATTCTACCGTCCAGCCATCTGGACCTGAAATTTTATCTTTGGAGAAGGACTTGAGAGCAACCAGAATTTCCTGTAGCATACAAAGGTTGTCTAGCAAAACTGAGTCTTCCTTTGATACAACATGTGGAAAAATCCTTGCCACTGTAATTGTAGTTTGAATATTCTCAAGAGGTTTTGCCTCAAAGAATGATTTGAAATAATTTACAACAACTAATTTTAAAGCATGTTGTCCTTCATGAAGAGTGCCAACTGCATCTGTTATTTTCCAGATATATTTTTTACTCCTGTAAGAGCTGACGTAATGGTGAAAGTGCTTGGTGTTGAGATCACCGCACTTGAGCCAGGTTGTTCTACAACGTTGCCTCCAGATGGCTTCATCTTTGAGGAGGAGCAAGTTTCTTTCCGATTCGAGGCCTTTTAAAATATAACTTCTATCTCCAAAATCCCTCGTGCTGGTTTCTGCTTGTAGTTGAGACTGTATCTCATATTCGAGTTCAAGCAGTCTTTGTGCATTGTGTTTCCTGTATGTGGCAGCCCAAGTTTTTATGCGAGCTTTAAGGCTCCCGAGCTTCCAAATAAATCGATGTTGTATGCATGATTCATAGAGGTAAAGTGGGTCCAAACAAACTTCATAAACAATGGAGTTGAAGTTGTATTCGTGAAGCCAGCCCGAATTTAATTTAAAAGGATATGCGATCTTGTGAGAGGATCGGTCCATATGAAAGATGATTGGAGCATGGTTTGACAAAAATGGGAATTCCATCGAGGTGCGGATCCTAGCTTCCGTGGAGATAAGTTGATCAGAGATGAGAAAGCGGTCGAGTATCTTGGAGATAGAATCTGTTCCCATCCTCCCGTTGCACCAAGTAGGGGCCAAGGTATCTGTAGCATAATCCACAAGGTTATGAGCTAAGAATAATGATGTGAAATATTCAGCCAGGGAATCTTGGGTAGCTGATACCCCCCAAATTTCCCCAACAGAGAGAGTAAGATTTAAGTTGCCTGCTATAATCAAATTGTCAAGATCAAGAAGTCCTCGGGCTTCAACCTTCTCCCAGAATGTTTGTCTATTAGAGAAAGGGCCATATAAGTTGAGTATATTGATCCTTTTGTTGTTTTTTCGGCAAGCACCTGAGAGAAAAATGCCTCCACAACAAAGAAAAGGGAGGAAATCATATGTTGTGGGGTCCTAAGCCACTGCTAAACCCCTAGAGGTGTCGAGAGAGTTGACTGAGCAAATGTGCCAGCTAGAGTGAAATTGTTTTAAAAATGAACGAGCCTTATTGCTGTCGACCAGGGTTTCCTGTAGGAAGATGATGTTAGGAGAAGTAAGTGTAAGGAGTCTTCTGNNTTGAGGGAGAGAAAGATCATGACTTTGCTCTTGGTAGGGATTTCATGCCTCTAAGCGCCCCAATATCAAATGGTGAGTGTGATGAAACCATTGAATGTGAAGAAGAGTTGCTCTCCTTACGACAAGCACTACGGGTTTTGATCGGAGAATGTTCAAAACCATGCCCTCTTGACCAAGTGTATTCTTTTTCTGGCTTAGTTGTCGAATTCTTGGCTGATTTTAAATCAGTATCAGAAGCTGGTGGATTGAAAAGAATAGAACCCAGATATGTAGGCAATGGTGTAGGAGATATGACTTCTTTGTAAGATGGTAGTAATGAGTCCAGGACAACTCCTAGAGTAATGTCACCAGGCTCTGATTCACTTAGGCCCAACAGGTGATGAAAGTCCTCATGATCGAAAGGTTGGTCACCAGAGTTATCAGGCGCCAAGGATAGGGAAGTAATGTGTGGGGTAAGGATGTGTGCCTGAACCATTGGAGAATAATGAGTGGGTGAGATTATCGCATGAGTGGAGGAGGTAAAGGTCTGCGCAACAAATGGCTTATGGGAGGAGTGTGAAAAGTTATGTGTGGAAGGATAGCTTAAGGGAGGTAGGGGACAGGTCGATGGAACATTAGACACTACGTCGTGATGCAAATTAGAGGCATTCGAGGTAATGTTATGTGCTGAGGAGTGAAAAATGTTATGAGAGTAAGAACAATCTAAGGTAAGTGGGGGACAGGTTGTATGAACACCAGAGATGTTAGAAGAGGTAGGAATGGAGTGTGTAACAGGTTGTGCAGGTGGAAAAGATAAGACAGATTCAAGTGGGATGTTTGACAGACTAGGGTAAACTAGGTGAGAGGGAAGGGATTCTGAGAGTTTTCTAGGGGAGTCTCCCCGAGTGAGAGAAGTCGAAACCGAGTTTAGGAGAGGAGAGGTATCTAAGAGGTCCTTTTCCAAGGATGTGAGTGAGAAGTAGAGATTCAAGCAGATAGATTTAAGATTACCAGAGATGGAGTCCAGTTCAGATGTATCACCATCATCAATGTAATCTGGGATGTGAATCTTCATGTGTTCAACCGACGAGTCCAAGTTGGAGGCGAGCTCAAGCATAGTTTCCTCTGACTGTTCATCTTCATGAGTTCCAGTACATGTCTTTCTCAAGTGACCCATTTTTCTGTAGAGAGAACATCTGAAGGGGATACCGAGGTAGTCAAGCTTCTGGCGAGTGAGATGTCCTCTCCAGTCTATATCCAGTGTTGCAAGTAGACCCTCATGTAGATCTATCTCAACCAGTATCCTTGCCAATTTTCTGTTTGGGCCCGCAAGTGTCTTAGGATCAATACTAATTAAGCGACCCAAGGAGTTACCAATAGCCTTAAGGGCCTTTTCATTCCAGAGATAGAGGGGAAGTCCAGGAAGGAGGACCCATAGATGTCGGAGGTGGAAATAGTCCTGAGTTGGGTCAAAGCTTACTCTCCAGCGCTTCAACATGAGACTATTGTCATCCAAAGTCCAGAGGTGCTCTAGAATGAATGTGGAATCCTCAGGAGTTTTAAAATGGAAGTAGAGCCAACCACGTCCAAGGTGTGAGAGGGAGGGGATATAGCCCAGTAATGGCCTCCAAGATTTGGCCATCCAATCATCCAGGTCTATAGTGCATACACGTTTATAGGAGAGTATTCCTACAAGGCTGCACAATGCCATGGATACAGAATCCTCCAAGCCAATGTCCACACCAAGAACTAGCTTCTTTTTAGTTTTTTTTGGAGCCCACGATCTTTGAGAAGGTTTCTTGCCCCCAAGTGAATGAACACTATTCTTTCGAGTAGATCCAGATGAGATGGGAGGATCAAAAGTAACCTGGTGAGCGTGATCACTTCATATTCCATATAGTGGTCCACTGCGAGGAGATGGGAGAGTGGTACAAGTTGAATAAGTTAGGACGAAGTGAGGCAGAGTTGAAAGGTTAATAGAAATTTGCTGAAGGTGGGGTCTGCTAACCGCAAAGGGAAAAGTATCAAGAGAAGTAGCAAGGGAGGTTGAAGGGTTAGCTGGTGTGTAGGTGACAGGGGAAAAGGAAGATGGTATGATGTGGGAGGTAAGTGATGGGAAGGAAGTAGTGGTCAAAGAAGGTAGGTGAGTAGTTAAATAACCAGAGGTAGAGGGAGAAAAAGATGAAACAATTAGAGACTGCAAAGGATAAGAGCACTTGGAAAGCTCGTCCGTCGAGGTGAAGAGTCCCACACTATTCTAAAGGGCCTCGTCAACAACACTCATGAGTGCGCTGACTTTAGCCTCCATCAATGCGGGTTCTTGGTAATGTAAGAGTTTAAATGATAATACAAAACGCCAATAGAAAAGGTGCTAGAGCAAGAGGGCAGAGGTTTTCTATGATGTTCTGTAGGTTAGAAAGGAAGGTAACCGAAGATCAAAAGGATGGCAGACTGATGTAGAACATGCTCCGTAGGGTAGATAACAGACTATAGCGGGCTAAGCTCTGAGAGAAGGTGAAGGATGAAGGTAAATAAACCTCACAAGGGAGGTAGAGCAGAGACTCTATGACATGTGCACAGTGTAGAGATTATTACTGTAGTCTGATAAAACCAGGTCCAACTCACCTCAAGTACCAGGTTTGCCATTGAACTACCAGGTCCAGGTCCAGGTCCCTCGACTCATCACACTGGCTTCCACTTTTTATGCGTGAGATGCCCTCTCAATTAACCATTCACATAACACTTATCCTATTCTCTTGATTGATGGTGTATGTTATTTCATGGAGACCAAATCCATGATTAAATATTTAGAATAAAATTATATGCTTAAGTTAAGCAAGCACATGGCTCCATGTTATTACTTATAGCATGCGTGTTAGTGACCACAAACTCAAAAGAGGTTGGGCTAGAGATTAGAGGCTTGGATTAATCATTGGAACATAAAAAATGACAATCAAAATAGTAATATTGATAAAATTAAATCTTACATTCATATGAAGTTTAAAGAAAAGACCTGGAATGACAGTGCAATCTCTATAGGATGAAGTTCAAATACTACTACGATTTTATCAACAATCAAAACTATTTTTTCAACAATATGAACTAAAAAGATAAAATAAATATTTATAAAATCGAGATTAATGATCTTGATCTCCATCGTGAAAATTTTCATCTAACCAATCTAAAAATACTTTGGAATGAACAAATTTGTAAAATATGTGAGGCGAAAGGAGGCGAAAGGAGGCTGAGGATGAACTACATTTCCTTTTAAAATGCTCCACCCTTAATAATATAAGACGTAACTTTACCCCTTGTCATAACTTATATACTCTTCAAGAATTCCTGGTTTATAGAAACCATAATGATATTAGTACTTTCATTTCCACCATATTCAATTACAGAAATGACATCTTAGGGAATATTTTTCTTGATTCCCTTTAGTTCTTCGATAAACATTCTTGGTATCAACGGATGATAAACATCATCATCATAAAAACTATAAATTTCATAAATACTTTTAACATTGATTTTTTTATTGATACGTTCTTGGTATCAAAGGATGATAAACATCATCATTATAAAAACTATAAATTTCATAAATACTTTTAACATTGATTTTTTTATTGATACGTTCTTGGTCTCAAAGGATGATAAACATCATCATCATAAAAACTATAAATTTCATAAATACTTTTAACATTGATTTTTTTATTGATGAGTTTTCGTTTTGACCAACCATTGATACTTTCCCCCTTATTTATAAGCATTTGCCTAATCATAATCCTCACTTTTATCCTTTTTATTGCTTAATATCAAGGTTTTGACTCAAGGTATTGTTTCTTTGCATCTCATAGTATTTCATTCAATTTTTTTGATTACCATGAGGGGAAATAATGCATTATGTGTTTTCCTTGGAATAATGGATAAATTGAAAGGTTGGTACGAATCTCCTTGTTGTAGATCTCTTTGCTATGGAATTGTGCACATCAAAGTTATGACTACGAAAGTGGAAAAAGTATGGTCAAGTAATGCAATGTTATTGTAGATATGTAGGGTGTTATGGATTGTGTGAATTACCCTGATCAAGTGGTAATTACACAATGCACAATTAAGGTAATATTGATTACATGATATGGAGCTCAAAGGAAAACCACCAATATTATTAACTATGTTCTATTGTTTCTATTTGTCTTTTATATTGATTCCAAAATTTTGTTTTTAATGGTTTGAGAATTGGAAATTTTTAAGAACATTTTCATCAATCTTAGTAGTTTATTAATATCAAGAATGTATATAAGATAACATTCACCTGGATAACATTCACCTTCGATGAGATGTTAGATATTACACAATAATAATAGTTGTTTTGATCATTTATCTCTATTTTTCTATTTAAATTAAATTTGATGAATTTTAAATATTTCTAAATTAAATTTGATGAATTTTAAATATTAATGTAGAGGGTTAAATTGTTGAATTAAAGTAATATTGTTTTGTTGTATCATTCCAACATCTTATTTCATAGAAATCCATAGAGATAGGGCCCACTTTAGGAGAATGGGTGCTGTGTACTAGATAGCTTTTTATTCTTGTTTTGATATATGCAATATGTAATAACTAAATGATTTCGTTTAGAACTCGTAATATATATATGTTAATTATGTTACTTGCAATTCCTATAGCTTAGTGTTTGAATTCAAATTTGTTAACACTGGTAAAATATGTTTTTACTTATGGAATTACACATATGCTTTCTATAGTAAGATCTCAATCGTAATAGTTTGTGTTTTTGGTAGGGTATTTCCATGTATGCCATATAAGTAGGATTGGTAGTTTTTTGAATAATTGCTAAAAATATAAGTATGTTTATTTTTATTTTTATAAATAAAAGCATATATTAAATAACTAATAATATAGTGAATCTTTGAATAATTACTAAAAGTATAAGTATGGCTTTCCTTTTTTCCTATTTCCTATAAATAGAAGCATATATTAGACAACCATTGATATAGTGAATCTTTGACACTTGCACATACATTCCGAGACATGTCACAAGCACATAGATCCTTAGGTTAACAAAATAAATGTATAAGTAACTTAACCACTATTGTTATTATTAGTAGGCTATTATTGTTACTATTAGTATTAGTAGTTGGAAGATTATTTAACTTGTCAATTATTATTTTATAATTAAAAAAAAAAATTAGAACATAAAAATATTTATATTATGTTTTAAATATTTAAATATTGAAAATATATTAAACATTAATAAATTCATGTTGACCTAACTTATGTTGCTAGTTGATGATTAAGTTATGATAGGTTTTTTCATCTTCGTAAAAAAATTATATTGCAACATCACAAAAGCTTGAGATAAAATGGAAGAGTTGAGTTGTCTCCTCTCCATGCAACTATGATTGCTATCCTAGTTCTCGGTTAGCATTGGATTGAATCGTCACATGAGTTTTGCAGAGAAGAGTTTGAGATCCGATCAACAATCCCCCAAGGCTATGATTCAATGGAATCTTAGGGAGGGAAAAACAAAGAAGATCGAGGCTCACAAGATTCCTCCTCAACGATGATGACCATGGAGGCAATGATTGGTGCATGCCTTTGATGGAGAAGGTCCTTGATTCTCTAGAAATGGTCTCAACATGGTGGCATCAATTGATGTCATTCAAAGAAACCATATTCTAGGATCCCTCAACCTCGATGGATTCAAGATTCAAATTTGACTTCAAAGGAGGCCATTGAGATTTTTTTATAGTAAAGAAGGCATCCTAAACCCCTGTAATCCAACTCCATTAACACAAAATGGGGAAAAATCAAATGCTAGATGGAGCAAGACTTGGTCTACTAGTTTAATGGGTTTGTCTTGTAACAAATAATCCCACGAATTGGATTCAATCCCACTAGGGAGATGCATGCCAACTGTAGTTTTGCAAGAGGGGCTTCTTTATAGCTACGTTCCCATATGAAGTAGGGAATCATAAGGTTATCCAAGGTGGTCCATGGTTTTGTGGTAGTATAAATCTCTTACTTGTGTCTTCGTTCCTTGAATTTAATCCACAAACAACATCAATATTGTTGACATCCATTTCGGTGACGTTCCCTTGCATTTCCATATATTTATAGCATGAGGATATTTTTTTTCCAAAGGAAAATATTATAGGAAATGCAATGGATGCTTCCCCACATTCATGGATGCCATAATTAGTAAACTCGTGGATCTACAATAGTGTGCCTCACCTAGGGGATTTGAAGTTGTGCTAACACTTTGAACTTGGCATTAAGAGATCTTTACTCAAGTTGAAAATATTTTGAGTAAACACATGAATCAAAATAGTAACAAAGAAGAGTCCAATCATCAAAACTCGAACTCCATGTAAAGATATATTTGAGCAAACTTGGGAAAGTAAAAAATGAAAGAACCCTTAGTTATAGAGAGTATAGGGATCTTGTAAATCATTTTTCAATGGATATAGACATGATTTCGATAAGGGTCTTTATCTCCATACAAACACACCATTCAACTTAGGATGGTTTTCCAATGAGGAATACCTTGATACGATATCTTTATACTTTAACATTTCACATTAAATATTTAATCAAAGTGTAATACAAGTGAAATTAGGAGTAAAGCTGCTTATACATGCCTCTTAAAAATATTTTACAGTAATAATTGTATGTAGCCCAAAGCTAAAAACTAAAATAATTATAAAATACTTGAAACTTTAAAATATATTACTTATGCATAGTCTAAAAGCCAAATAGAAATGTCAATGGCTACTCCACATTTTGAAAAGATTAAGTAGAATTGGATAGATATAGATGTTAATAACTATTAACAATGTCATTTATGTAAATTGAAGATTTGAAAACTCATTTAAAATAAATTGATAAATAAAAATTGTGACATATTAATCTTATCCATTACACTCCAAAGTATAATTAAATTCAAATACATATGTTCTTCTAAACTTTTAAGTAATAAATTGTGATATCACCTAATTAATTTTCACCCAATCAATAATAATAATATATATTTATATGAGTAGATAGATATAGTTGTTGTATTAAAATTTAAACTTCATTTAAAATTTAGACAAATAAATTTAAAAAATAATATATAATTTTTATACTTTTACATACAACATTTACATTATATTAAATTTTAAATATTGATGACTTTTAAATGTGAAATTCAAATACTTCTTAATGTAATCTTAATTTAAGATACATTTATCTAAAATGTGAAGAAATAAAATAAAAAATCATATAAACTTGAAATTCAAATACTTCTTAATGTAATCTTAATTTAAGATACATTTATCTAAAATGTGAAGAAATAAAATAAAAAATCATATAAACTTGAGGAAAATAATTTTTTATTTTCAATTAAAAATAAAATAAAATATTACAATAACAATTAAAACCATATAAATTTTAATATTATTTAAAACATATGATTATATATTAAAATTTTAAAATATATATAAAACATAAGATTATATAATAAGTGCTGCATGGTATTGTAGTCCCTGCCAGGTTGGAATGAGAGTAAATGTCTGGGTTGCAAGTTGTAGTATATATGATATCCATGTAGAATTTAGTATTTCCGAATTAGTTTTATTTAAAATTTATCAAAAATTATTAATGTCTGGGACATCAACAAAGGTTCCTAGTATCTAAGTTTGACAGTACATGAAATATTTAATACATAACCCATGTAACCCAATAATTACCGAGTCTGGGGGTGACGGTTTCACATTTTTCATTTTTCATGTCCAGCCTGTTCCGTAATTTATAGACTGAGTAATTACTATAAATCTTGGTACAATGTTATAATATTCTATAAATTACCCAGTCTCATGTATATGAAGAACTTGTTGGGTGCAAAATGTATATGACAGAAGTGTTGGGTGCAAAATGTATATCACAGAACACACTGGACATGAAAAATGAAACATTTGAACTAGCGAATCTGCCAGACTCCTTAATTGTTGGGTGCAAAATGTATAAGGTGGAAGTGTTGGGTGAAAAAATTATATCACGGAACAAGCTGAACATGAAAAATGAAAAATGAAAATAAATTTCACCTTTATTATCATAAACAAAATCAAAATTCCAAATTTACATTTAAAAACGTTAAAAATAATATTGAATAAAATTTAAATAATTGTTTATACTATTCATTAAGTAAAAAATGTTATAGCATTATATAAATTACTATAAATCTTGGTACAATGTCATAATATTCTATAAATTACTGAGTCTCATGTAAATGACGGAATTGTTGGGTGCAAAATGTATATAACCGAAGTGTTGGGTGCAAAATGTATATGACGAAACAGGCTGGACATGAAAAATGAAAAATGTGAACCCACCACTCCATAATTGTTGGGTGCAAAATGTATATGACAGAAGTGTTGGTGCAAAATGTATATCACAAAGCAAACTTGACATGAAAAATGAAAAATAAAAATAAATTTCAACTTTATTATCATAAACAAAATCAAAATTCCAAATTTACATTTAAAAACTTAAAAAATAATATTGAATAAAATGGGTGCAAAATGTATATGAGGGAAGTGTTGGATGCAAAATGTATATCATGGAACAGGTTGGACATGAAAAATGAAAAATGTGAACCAACGACTCCATAATTGTTGGGTGCAAAATGTATATGAGGGAAGTGTTGGGTGCAAAATGTATATCACAGAACAAGGTGGACATGAAAAATGAAAAATAAAAATAAATTTCACCTTTATTATAAAAAACAAAATCAAAATTCTAAAATTCCAAATTTACATTTAAAAACGTTAAAAATAATATTGAATAAAATTTAATCAGAATTCCAAAATTCCAAATTTACATTTAAAAACGTTAAAAATAATATTGAATAAAATTTAAATAATTGTTTATATTATTCATTAAGTAAAAAGTGTTATAACATTATATAAATTACTATAAATATTGGTACAATGTTATAATATTCTATAAATTACTCAGTCTCATGTATATGACGGAATTGTTGGGTGCAAAATGTATATGATGGAAGTGAAGGGTGCCTCCGTAATTGTTGGGTTACATGGGTTATGTATTAAATATTTCATGTACTATCAAACTTAGATACTAGGAACCTTGGTTGATGTACCAAACATTAATATTTTTTGATAAATTTCAAATAAAACTAATTCGGGAATACTAAATTGTGCATGGATACCACATGTACTACAACTTGCAACCCACCCATTTACTCCCATTCCAACCTGGCAGGGACTATGCTGCCATGCAACACTTGTTAATATGTGCTAATGTTTTGTTAAATTTTATTCAATTAATTATTCAAATTTATTTTTATTTTTCATTTTTCATGTCGAGCTTCTTCCGTGATATACATTTTACACCCAACACTTTCGTCATATACATTTTGTACCCAACAATTCCGTCATATACATGAGACTGAGTAATTTATAAAATATTATAACATTGTACCAAGATTTATAGTAATTTATATAATGCTACAACACTTTTTACTTAAAGAATAGTATAAACAATTATTTAAATTTTATTCAATATTCTTTTTAACGTTTTAAAATGTAAATTTGGAATTTTCGAATTTTGATTTTGTTTATGATAATAAATGTTTGTACCTTGAAATTGATACGTCTTAACTCTAGAGTTAAAATGAATATATACTTGTATATATTATTTTATATTAATATTAATAAATAAACTATAAATTAAAGTTTGTATATCTATCCTATAATATTAATATTAAATATCGTATTCATTATTAATATGTGATAATGTTTTGTTAAATTTTATTCAATTAATTATTCAAATTTATTTTTATTTTTCATGTTCAACCCGTTGAGTGATATACATGTTAAGTAAACATTTAAGTCTTTGAGGCTTGTCCAAGGGCCTTGAGCTGTGTAAACATTTAAGAAAGAATGCTTGTGGCATAGGTTAAGTACTTAATAATAATAAAAAATAGACAAACCTTGGATACTCTGGCATATCAAACATTGGGATAAATTTAGCTAGAAGAAAATGTTAAGACAAACATTCAAACTAATGCTAGCATTAATTCACCTTCAAACAATGCATAAAAAAATATATGATTCAAAAAGACCATATACTATCAAAAAGTTTGGATATGCTAACATATAAAATATTGGGAATAGCTAAAGTGACAATACTACCTCCAATCTATATGGTACTTTTTATTATATAAAAATCAATGTTTTTTGTTCCCTAGTTCCAACATTAGATATTATGCAAATATTTGTGGTCAAAAGACAAACTAATACTAGGTCAACTAATTATCGATCGCTATAGTCCCTCTATGCCTAAGGCAAGGACTAATAATAATAATAATAATAATAATAATAATAATATAAATATAAATATAAATATAAATATAAATATAAATGTTTATTTACATTTCAAGATGATTTAAAATTAAAATCAAAGAAAAAAAAAAAAAAACTTTATTCAAAATTTAAAAAAATTAGAAAATAAAAAATAATATTATTAATTATTAATTCATTTAAATAAATATATTATAATAATAATTTTCATATTTTCGTTATGAAATCATTTAATTTTATAACAAACTTATCTATTAAACTAACATAAAAAAAAACATTTGTATATGATTTTTTTTTAGATATTCTTATCTAATCATATAACCCAAAAATAGTCCTTCAATAGTTCCACATCAACGTAGCTTCTCTAAATACAATTGAAATATGTTTAAGTGTCATAAGATTCTTACACAACTAATTAACCAAGTTTAATCCCTATAAATAAGCATTATCGATCCACTATACTTGGTTAATTAAAAATTAAGATTTTCAAATTTTATAAATTCAAAAAAATATTTTTATTTGTGAAAAAATTAAAATTATTAAAAAAAACTTATAAACTTTAAAAATCATTATAAAAATAAAAAATAATACAAAATCAAATAAATTTAACTTCAAAGCAATGGTATAATAAGAATTAAGTTACCCAAGGCACTATGTGCAAAACATCCGGGGCGGGAGGAGAAAATTTGAATTTGGCGATGGCGATTCAAGCTTCCCTGTATCTCTTTGATCCAGGTAATACTTGGGTTGTTACTAAAATGCGCTGACTGCTTATCCTCCACCTTTATCGCCGGCAACAAGTAATCTAACTGGTGACGCTCTTCTTGATTTTTTCCAAAAACTATTTGCTCACTAACTTGGAATGCGGTATAGTTTTCACTGGACTGTTTTCCTGTCTACCTGCTCGGTTAGTGATTTTGGGGAGTTATTTACTCACTAACTTGGACTGTACTAAATGGATTGCGGGACTTTGTCCTGTCTTTTTGCTCACCAACTTGGAATGCTGTTTAGTATTCACTGGACTATTTTCCTGTCTATCTGCCCAGTTAGTTTTTCAGGGAGTTTTTTACTCACTAACTTGGACTGTACTAAATAGATATTACGGGACTTTAACCTGTCTTTCTGCTCGGATAGAGTTTATCTGGGAATATACAGTATGTCTTCCCTTATTTTTGTACTCATTTGATCAGTGTTTGCCCTTGACCTCCTTGTCTTGTACCTCGAGTTGTCTTCTTGCTCTTATTGAGATTCCCTCTTCTTGGACAGAGCACCGCTGCCCTTGCCTGTCTCCCCTGTCTTACTTGCTGCCAGTCTTACTCTGCTTGGTTACTCCTTAGTAGGCACCTGTCCCTTTCTTTCTTCGGTAACTATACCTGTCTGCCATTACATTTTGCTATTGATTTACTCTTCATGCCTCTTCTCCACTGGCCCACCTACAAAGATAAAGCTCCTGGATAGACTTAACTGTTTGCCTTGCAATCTTCCCTCCTGTGCTGATAGACCTTAGAAAATCTAAAGTGGACAAAGTGGTCCTACTCTTGTCATCTTGTCCAACTTGTGCTTCTCAGATCTACAGATCTCTGACTCTCCAGTTCATCATTCCACCTTTACAGTCTCGATTCGGCTGCCTGGTCTCATTGTCTATCGGTTTTCCCTACAGTCACTGTAATGGAGTTTAATACTGACCACTTGATGAATCTGTCGGATGAGATGATTTGGAAACAGGCAGGTCTTTTTGAAAAGGTGCACTATTATGCAAACAACCATTCTTCAACATCAACTGTTCCTCAAGTCCACTCAGTTCCAGGCAAAACTCCCTCTACTCCGGTCTCCCAAATCTTAACTGGTGCTTCCCAAGTCCCTTTCAGTCAAGCTCCTAGACCTTCTTCTCTTCTGGATGCTAACAAATCATCCCTGCCTACTGCTAGAGCTGCCCACAAGAGGAAGGTGTGGAAAGCTTCCAAGTCCACTAAGCGCTTGGTGCTGGGAGACGGAGTTGGCTTTGAAGATCTTTGTAAAATGTCGACAAGTGCACTGGTGGGTCGAATCTCTTACAAGAGTTTAAG
>ML795411.1:86676-98240 GCA_009831015.1 Picea engelmannii
TTGTATAATCTCTCTATAATTTTTTTTTTTGCATTAATAAACTGCTCCAAGTGGCCGCGTTGGTTGGGGCCGTGGATGTTTCCCCGTAGGGGTTTTACCACGTGAAAACATCGGTGTGTTGATCTTTGATCTGGTTATGTGAGTTGTTATTGAAGGTGTTCATCCTCTGTTGGAATAGCTGTGTTGTCGAACATAAATAACATGATGCTTCCACATATATGTCTGGCCCAAAAGAACATCACAGACATCCAATGAGGAAACATCACATAATACCTCATCCTTGAAGGGATGGATACTGTACGATAATCGAAACTTCTCGCTGACATGGAGATATCGTCCCTGGTGAAGCCACCCGATGTTGTATGGATGTGGGTGTGGTGTTGTCAACAATCCCAATTGTTTGACGACCTTTGTTGAGATGAGGTTCTTTTGGATTCCACTGTCAACAATAAAATGCAGCGAGGTCCCCTTCACCCACATCTTTGAATGAAAAGGTGCTCCCCTTCTTCCAGATCAGTTGGTACTTTTGGTTGAATTATTGCGGTCGCAACAGTAGCAATGGAGTCTGCGTCGATGATCTATCTTATACAAGTATTTTCTGAATCAGATTCCAAATCAGGGTTCGACTCCTTGTCTTTGATCTCGACCACCAATGAATTTTTTGAGATAAATTCATTGGTGTTGTGCCAGGGGATTTTGTGAAAATCGCACCATTTTCAAGTGTCCTTCTCCGTTGTTCCGTTACCCTTCTTTTCCTGTGGCTTGGACTAGTTTTCTGAAGGTTGGTTGTTAGGGTTGTCTTTACCATATTCTTGTTGTTGTGGATTTGCAGACCCGAACTCCCATTTGTTCTGGTGCTTAAAATTTGTCTCGATTTTAAAAACATATCGATAAGTAGCATCCAATGATGAGATGTCCAGAAAACCCATTTCAATTTGGATGTATCTGTGTAGAGCCCCACGGTATTTCAGAACCAAATGTCGATCAGAGTATTTGATACCTAGCTTGGTGTGCAAGGTATGGAAGGTATTGGTGAACTTCGACATTGAGTGGCCCCCCTCTTGCCGTAGTGTGGTCCATCTCATGTACCGGTCGTTATAGTTGCCAAGAGGGTAATATTGTTCTTTGACGACATCCACAAAAATATCCCAATGGGCTCGACCCCATATATTCCAGACTCCTCTGTGGAACTTTGCTCCTAGTAAGTTTCCCACCAATGTTTGACAAGGGGGAGAGCCTTAAGGAGTGCGAAGGTGATCTTTTCTCTGTCGGAGAAATTATGAACTAAGAAATAACCTTCTAGCAGATTTAACCATTTTTCTAGGGCATCCATATCTCTCTTTCCTTCAAATACAAGAATATCAAAATTAACTTGTACCTTGAAAGGAGAGGTGCCTCCAAAGTGGCCGCTTGATGAAGACATTCTTGTTGTTATCAACAGTCGTTGAAGTATTTGGGCAAAATTCTCTATCATTTCGTCCCTCTGTCGCGTGAGAGCTTGCTCAAGCAACATATTAATATAATCATCTACTCTGTTGTTTTTATTTTTTTCTACCATGGAGGGTTTCTTGGGTGTGCGATAGAGATTGTCCTCAAGAGAGACAAGCTTGAGACCCAACTTGCTATACTTGGACCTCGTCGGGGACATGCACTGAAAAAACGATCAAGAGCAGCCTACTCTGATACCACTGATCCAAATTATTTTCGACACGAAATGAGAGTGGAGATATAGTAGAGAAATGTACAGAGATATATTAGATATCCAATAATATAAAAGAGAATTATCAGAGATATAACCATAAGCACAGAGATATAGTAATACACAATTTCTATTAATGAGCAAAATATACAAGACTGTAAAAATATAGAGTGAAATACTCGCTAGAATGGTGGCAGCTTATCTATGAGAAGAGATGTGACAAATACTTACATTCACAAGAAGATCAATTACAATAAGGCTCTAAAGACATTTTTAACTTAAAGAAAATCCAAAACCTAACCTCGGAAGATGAAAATCCAACAATTTGGTGGACCCCTTTTTGGGTAGTTTGGTGTATTGACTTCTCGGGGGCGTAACTTTGGCATACAATATCTGTTTGGGGTGCACGATAGCTCGTTGGAAAGGTATTGTCGAGGAGATTCATTTTGTGGGTAAATGAGAGCCGTTGGTTATCGTTGAAGTGCTTGATCCAGAAAAAAACTTCATATAGGGCCTCAAAATTGCCCCGAAAGTTTAGGAACCGAAAACCTGCTAAAAATAGTAAGTTGCCAGAAGACTATTTTGTGCCATTTGGAATAGGTTGGTGGCCACCGATATGTACCTATATCAATCCTCCCTCCTTAGGAAGAAATGGCCTCCATTGCGTTGAGTACCCAGAGGAGAGGGGAAAGTGATTGCTGAATCTGAATCTTGGTGAGCTGCTTGACTTGCTGGAGATGTTGCGTTGTTTGGTTTGTGGAAGGCTTTCACGAATCTATTGTTGGCGGGGTTGAATATGTTCAACTAGTCGGGATACATGAGATGAGTGTGTGTAGAAGGAATCTTTGCACTTTGTTGCAATCTTTTCGACCTTCTTCTGTTGGATAGAAGGTGCTTGGACTGAGGCTGCAGTGGTTGTGGTGTTCCTCTGTTCACCTTTTGAACAGACTGTGAAGAAGTTGAATTTTTGAGTATGAGATACTACCTGGTGACACTGTTTAGGTGGGACAATAGTCAAAAATACCTCTGGTATCTTGTAGAAATAATCCCCCATAGTACTAATGACACTACGGGGTTGAGACTCATAAATAGCATGACACTTCCACACATACAACTGGCCCAAAAGAACATCATAGACATCCAACAGAGGAAAATCACATAATACCTCATCCTTGAAGGGTTAGATATGGTATGACAATCAACACTGCTGGTTGACACAAATATCTCGTCCCCGATGAAGCCACCCGATGTTGTATGGCTGTGGTTGTGGTGTTGTCAACAATCCCAACTGTTTGAGGAACTCTATTGAGATGAGGTTCTTCTGGCTTCCACTATCAACAATAAAATGCAGCGGGGTCCCCTTCACCCACATCTGTGAATGAAAAAGGCACTTCCTTTCTTCTGAATCTGTTGGTATTCTAGTTGAATTATTGCAGTTGTGATAGTAGCAATGGGGTTTGCGTCGATGATTTGTCTTCTACCAATATTTTCTTAATCGAATTCCAAATCAGGGTTCGGCTCCCTGTGTTTGATCTC
The DNA here is from genome assembly GCA_009831015.1 of Picea engelmannii. Taxonomy (NCBI): domain Eukaryota; kingdom Viridiplantae; phylum Streptophyta; class Pinopsida; order Pinales; family Pinaceae; genus Picea; species Picea engelmannii. The sequence goes on from ML795411.1 coordinate 89,912, forward strand.
AACCACCAATGACTGTTTTGAGCGACATTCATCGGTGTTGTGCCAGGGGATTTTGTGGAAATCAAACCTTTTTCTAGTGTCCTTCTTCATCTTTTCATTACCCTTCTTGTCCTGCGGCTTGGACTGGTTTTCCGAAGGCTGGTTGTTAGGGCCGTCTTTACCATACTTTGGTTGTTGCGAATTTGCAGACCCAAACTGCTACTTGTTCTGGTGCTTAAATTTCTTCTCGATTTTAACAACATATCGATAAGCAACACCCAGTGATGAGATGTCCAGAAAATCCATTTCAGTTTGGATGTATGTGTGTAGAGCCCCACGATATTTGAGAACCAGATTTCGCTTAAAGTCTTTGATACCCAACTTGGTGTGCAAGGTATGGAAGGTATTGGTGAACTTCAACATTTCTTGGCCCCTCTCTTTCCACAGTGTGGTCCATCTCATGTACTGGTCATCATAGTTGCCAATAGGGTAATATTGTTCCTTGATCGCATCCACAAAAAAATCCCAAGTGGGCTCAACCCCATATATTCCAGACTCCTCTATGGAAATTTCCTCCCAGTAAATTTCCCACCAATGTTTGACATGGGGGCGAGCCTTAAGGAGTGCAGATGTGATATTTTCCCTGTCGGAGAAATTATGAGCAGAGAAATAACCTTCTAGTAGATTTAACCATTTTTCTAGGGAATCCACATCTCTCTATCCTTCAAATATGAGAATATGAAAATTAACTGATACCTTGAAAGGAGAGGTGCCTGAAAAGTGGTCGCTTGATGAAGATGTGCCTATTTTTATCGATAGTTGTTGAAGGATTTGGGAAAAATTCTCCATCATTTCGTCCCTCTATCGCGTGAGAGCTTGCTCAAGCAACAGATTAATATAATCATCTAATCTGTCATTTTTCTTTTCTTCCACCATGGAGGGTTTCTTTGGTGTGTGAGATCAATTTTCCTCAAGAGAGACAAGCTCGAGACCCAACTTGCTATACTCGGACCTCGTCGGGGACATGCACTAAAAAAATGATCAAGAGCAACCTGCTCTGATACCACTGATCCAGATTATTTTCGTTACAAAATGAGAGCGGAGATATAATAAGTAAATGTACAAAGATATATCAGATATCCAGTAATATAACAAACATTTATCAGAGATATAACCATAAACACAGAGATAGAGTAATACACAATTTCTATTAATGAGCGAAATGTACAAGATTGTAAAAATATAGAGTGAAAGAATCTTTAGAATGGTGGCATCTTTTCTTTGAGAAGAGATGTGACGTCTACTCACATTCACAAGAAGATTGATTACAATGAGGCTCTAAAGACATTTTTAACATAAAGAAAATCCAAAACCCTAACCTTGGAAGATGAAAAGCCAACAATTTTGTGGACCCCTTTTTGGGTAGTTTGGTGTATCAACTTCCCGGGGGCGTAACTTTTCCATACAATTTTCGTTTGGGGCGCACGACAGCTTGTTGGAAAGGTATCGTCGAGGAGATTCATTTTGGGGGATCAATTAGAGTCTTATACTTTCATTAAGGTGATCGATCCCCCAAAAAACTTCATTTAGGCCCTCAAAATGGTCCCCAAAGTTTAGGAATCGAAAACCTGTTAAAAATAATAAGTTGCCAGAAGACTGTTTTGTGCCAGTTGGAATAGGTGGGTGGATACCGATATCCACCTAGATCAATCCTCCCATTTTAGGAAGCAATTTTATCCATTGCGTTGAATGCCTGGGGGAGAGGGGAAAGTGATTGTTGAATCTGAATCTTGGTGAGTTGCTTGCCTTGCTGGAGACGTTGTGTTGCCTGGTTTGTGAAAGGCAGTCATGAACCTGTTGCTGGAATGGTTGAATCTATTTAACCAGTCGGGCTACATGAGATGACTGTGTGTAGAAGGAATTTTTGCACTTTGCTACAATCTTGTCGACCTTCTTCTGTTGGATACAAGGTGCTGTGACCGAGGCTGCAGTGGTTGCAATGTTCTTCTGTTCACCTTTTCAACATACTGTGAAGAAGGTGGATTTTTTAGTATGAGATACTACCTTGCGACACTATTTAGGTGGGACAATAGTCATAACTACCTCTGTTATCCTGTAGAGATAATCCCCCAGAGTATAATGACACTACAGGGTTGAGACTGACAAATAGCATGGTGCTTCCACATATATGGCTGGCCCAAAAGAACATCACAAAGATCCAACATGGAAACATCACATAATATCTCATCCTTGAAGGGATTGATACCGTATGACAATCAAAACTGCTGGATGACACAAAGATCTTGTCCCTGGTGAACCACTCGATGTTGTATGGCTATGGGTGTGGTGTTGTAAACAATCCAAACTGTTTGACGACCTTTGCTGAGATGAGGTTCTTCTTGCTTCCTCTATCAATAATAAAATGGAGCGGGGTCCCCTTCACCCACATATGTGAATTAAAAAGGTGCTCCCCTTCTTCTAGATCTGCTCGTACTTCTGGTTGAATTATTGCGGTTGCGACAGTAGTAGTGGGGCCCTTATCGATGATCTGTCTTCTACCAGTATTTTCTGAATCAGATTCCGAATCAAGGTTCAACTCCTTGTCTTTGATCTCGACCACCAATGACTATTTTGAGAGACATTCATCGGTGTTGTTCTAGGGGATTTTGTGGAAATCACACCATTTTCTAGTGTCCTTCTTCGTCTTTCCGTTACCCTTCTTTTTCTGTGGCTTGGACTGGTTTTCTAAAGGTTGGTTGTTAGGGTTGTATTTACCATACTTTGGTTGTTGCGGATTTGCAGACCCACACTCCTTGTTCTGGTGCTTAAATTTTACTCGATTTTAACAACATATCGATAAGTAACACCCAATGATGAGATGTCCAGAAAATCCATTTCAGTTTGGATGTATCTGTGTAGAGCCCCACGGTATTTCAGAACCAGATGTCACTCAAAGTTTTTGATACCCAGCTTGGTGCGCAAGATATGGAAGGTATTGGTGAACTCCAACATTGATTGGCCCCTCTCTTGCCGCAATGTGGTCCATCTCATGCACTGGTCATCATAGTTGCCAACATGGTAATATTGTTCCTTGACCACATCCACAAAAAATACTAGGTCGGCTCGACCCCATATATTCCAGAGTCCTCCATGTAACTTTTCTCCCGTTAAGTTTCCCACCAATGTTTGACATGGGGGAGAGCCTTAAGGAGTGCGAAGGTGATCTTTTCCCTGTCGAAGAAATTATGAACAAACAAATAACCTTCTAGCAGATTTAACCATTTTTCTAGGGCATCCGCATCTATCTGTCCTTGAAATATGGGTATCAAAAATAACTTGTACCTTGAAAGGAGAGGTGCCTCCAAAGTGACCGCTTGATGAAGACGCGCATGTTGTTATTGACAAGTGTTGAAGGATTTGGGAAAAATTCTCCATCATTTCATCCCTCTATTGCGTGAGAGTTTGCTCAAGCAATAGATTAATAGAATCATTTGCTCTGTCATTTTTATTTTCTTCCACTATTGAGGGTTTCTTGGGCGTGCGAGAGCGATTTTCCTCAAGAGAGACAAGCTCGAGACCCAACTTGCTATACTCGTACCTCGTCGGGGACATGCACTGAAATAAACGATCAATAACAACCTGCTCTGATACCACTGATCCAGATTATTTTCGGCACGAAATGAGAGTGGAGATATAATAAATAAATGTATAGAGATATATCGGATATCCAATAATATAATAGATATTTATTAGAGAGATAACGATAAATGCATAGATACAGTAATACACAATTTCTACGAATGAGCGAAATGTACATTACTGTAAAAATACAGAGTGAAAGGCTTGCTATTATGGTGGCAGCTTATCTTTGATAAGAGATGTGACGACTACTCACATTCACAAGGAGATCGATTACAATGAGGCTTTAAAGTCCTTTTTAACATAAAGAAAATCCAAAACCCTAACCTCAGAAGATGAAAAGCCAATTGTTTTGTGTACCCCTTTTTGGGTAGTTTGGTGTATCAACTTCCCAGGGGCGTAACTTTCGCATACAATCTCTGTTTGGGGCGCACGATAGCTCGTTTGAAAGGTATCACCGAGGAGATTCGTTTTGGGGGCTTAATCAAATCCTTTGGCCATAATTAAGGTTGTCTATATGGAAAAAACTTCATTTAGGCCCTCAAAATGGCCCCAAAAGTTTAGGAACCGAAAACCTGCTAAAAATAGTAAGTTGCAAGAAGACTTCTTTGTGCCAGTTGGATTAGGTGGGTGACCACCAATATCCATGTGGATCATTGCTAAGATATATGGGAAAATGATTAATAAAAGAAAAAAACTTATAAAAACAATGAAAGAATAAAAAATAGAACATATTAATGCAATTTTTTGTTTTATTGCTAAGATATAAGGGAAAAAGGACTAATAAAAAAAAAACAATTATAAAAACGATAAAAGAAAAAAAAGTATAACATATCAGGGAAATTTTCCAACCCATAAAGCAATGAAAAGTAGAACATATTAAGAAATTTTTCCTTGCACTTCAATTGAAAAAATATGAAACAATTTTCATTTCAAATTTGACAAGTGTTTTTTTATTTTAATTTTCATTTGCATGGGAAATAATTTTAAGCCCTTCTATGAAGGGATAGAGGGATCTCGAAGGGAAATGAAGACCTCAATTTTGATCGCTGGTCACATGTCAAGAAACACTGAAGCTTTCATTGCATTCAATGTGGTTTCAAAATAATAATATTTGTGAGGTACGCCGAGGCTTTTAACTCGGTTAGGTAAAATTGAAGCTTTCATTGCACTTAGTAGAACAATAATATATGTGAGGTACGTCAGGAATACGTGGAGCTATATATATTTTTTAAAAATTATATTTAAAAATTAATTTTATTATCTGATAAATAACTTGCAAACCACATAATGATTTTTAAAAATTTAATTTAATACAAATATATTAAAAACATTATAGAAACTTTAAGAAAATTTCTTGTTTTAATAAAGGTCGAAGTAAATTGACCTAGAATCAATTAAAATATACACTGCGTACGACATGTATAAAAAACATGAACTCTTTCATCCTTGGCTTATTAATTAAGATATAACAATATTAAAAAATGATAGTCATTTCGGATGTGGTTATAATATCACCGATAAGATCAATACGCTATCACTTGCAACTTAGATATTTTTTAAATAGAAGTCCAGTCATAACTTGAGCTTGTCAAACCCTAAGATAAAATTCGTGGTTTAAGAAAAATAAATTTCATTTATCATTTGCAGATTTAGTCTGTTGGAGGGAAGGAAATAAATAACCTTCTGATGTAATGTGGTTGCCGGGATTCGAGCCCAGGACTCCACGACTATAAAACATAATTCTCACCACTAAACTACAACCACTAAATGACAAATTGCAATGTTACTATATTTTATTTATGTGAAGAGAAAATGAAATTAACCCTTTTCGGTTTATATTAGATGGATTTAAGTTGATAGCAATGGTGACAATGTAGTAAAACTAGGTGACAATGTAGTAAAACTAAGTGACAACCCTTGATATATCCAAGATGAATCTTAATGGAAACATTTTTAATCCCATTGAATTCTCTATACCAAGGGTTTCATGAAAATCTCCACATGTAACAGAAAGATCTTAGGATATTACCTAAGCCAAGGGTCTCATGAACATCTCTAAGTACACCTACAACTTCATAACTCTTGTTGCTTAAGGATATGGACATGTTATTCCAACATGAGCATCTACAGTTTAGATGAAGTTTATTTGATGGAAGTATTTCCTTTTCACATGGAACAAGATTGCATTTTTGGCTCTTTTGAGAGTAAATTTTACAAATCATATTCTTCCAATTTTGAGAAAGCTTTCCATACAACGAGAAATCACTGAAAGAAATGCATTGCTAGTTTGTTTTGTATTGCAAGATCAGTAAAATTAGTGAAAAATACCATTTAACATTGCATCATTGTTGAAATCAATGCAATGACAAATTGTTTTGAACTTTATTATTGTCAAAACTAATATAATACCATTTTACATTGTATCATAACAAAAATCAATACACCTAGTTGTTTTGCAATGGTCATGATGAAATCCATGCACCAAGATGCATCGTTGCTAAAAACAATGCTGTTGGTCATTTTGTACTATTATTGTTGCTCAAATAAATGCATTAGATTAGTCTTATCATTATAACATCAAAGCCAACTAATGAAAAATAATGACCTCCAATCCACTAATTGCTTTACCTTATATAATCGTTGAAATCAATACATCAAATAATTTTGCAATCTAATCTATTATTGGTTTTTTTTTTAAATAAAAAAGGTGTTACCTGCTATATTATATTGGCAAAAATACAGAGACAAAAATACATAGAGCTATAGGCTTACTGTGCCACCAAATATGCTTCCATTTTACCGGATGCCAGCACATTTTGGGGCCAGTATAACATGTCTAGGAAAGTAGTCTAAAATACTGTTTCGGCGTCTGTCCTGCCCGAAGGAAACCAGGACAGATGGAAATAGAGCGTCTTAACTATGAACAACAGCATGATGTAAAACCAAACTAAAAAGAAAAGCTCAAATACCCAGTGACCCATCGCCCTTGTCCTCCTGACACGTAGATTTGGCCTGAATGACAAACGCCTGTGCGCACGTTGGACATTTTCGCTTTGCTGGAGCGTTGGAGCAAGCGCCAAGGTGCAAGTCCAAGATCTGTCCCATGAGGGAGGCTCGATGCTCCTGGTCTACCATTTGGCCTCGAAGTTCGAACACGAGATCCAGATGTGCTACGCGAAGGAGTGGAGCATGCAATTCGCTGGTTACTGGCTCGCCTGAGGTGTCTTTGCCCCCTTCAGCTCTAGCCTCGACCTCGTCCATGGCTGCAATGTTTGTGTGAAGCATCATTACTGTACAGGCGCTTTTCGAAACCTCATCCCACTATGTCACCTCCTCTACATAGCAGGTTGGGATGTCCTCACATAGCCTCCCTCTTTTCTTTTCTATTGCTGGAGGTTCCAGGGTGGTCGCCATATCATCTGGGCACGGTATTTCTTCTGCATAGCAAATTGGGAACTCTTCTTTCGGCTCTTCCTTCAAACAGCTTCCAGCTTGTGTGTCAGGCTAAGTTGCAGGAATTTCTTCTCGCTTCATGCCTGTGGGCTTCCAATTGTCCAGAGCTGGAGGGGTATGAGCTCTCCTCTCCATTGCAGGCTCAGTTACAGTGGCATAGAGTGCCATGCAGGCAACTCTAGCTCTCTGCTAGAGGACATAATTTGCCATCGTGAGTGCGCGCTCAAATGATTCCTTCTTTGTCGATGCTCAGTGTGGGTGTGCCGAGCTGAACCACGGCGAGGCTTGCCTCTCTCCCTTGGCATTGCGGAGGAGGAGTGAATAGAAGGCGCCTCCGGAGTCGACGAAATATAGATGAGATTACACCAGAGCTCACAGTCGACAGGGAGGTTCAGAACAAGAATGAACCAGCTATGTCCAGGCTTCCTCGCTTTCATATTTTCGTGGGACGGCCTCACATGGCCCCTCCTTAACTCTACCATATTGACTGCTGGTAGTGCTGGCTCTTTCGCTCGAGGGAGAAGTCCCTCGTCCATAAGTCTGCTGTAATGGCCTGCTACCATCTTTAATATTGAAGGGATGGGGAGCTGCCTACAACATTTAAGCCCTGGTTTAGTGCTAAGCCAAGTGGCAAAGCTGCTCTACGTGTCACCCCATCTGGGGCTGAGGAATCTCTGCTCGCAAGGTCTCTGCACCGGCTTGAGAGATCTGTATCATCAGAAAGATTGGCTTGCCAATGTATGAGTTCTGACCTAGTCTCAACTCCCGTATTCGCCAGGTGATCCGCTACTTTGTTTGCTTCTCATTATACATGAGAAGGGATTATGGTGAGATTGAGATGGATGAGAGCTCCAAAATCTTCCAGAAGACCTGAGAGTCTCCATCTAGGGGAGATTCGCCGAGGATGTTCGCCGTGCAGGATTTTGGATGTAACATACCCACTATCATAATTTAAAAATTTTGGGATTAATCTCCCATACATGAGAAATCTCCATAAACTCGTATTAGCGAAATGCCAATCCCCGATTCTATATCGGGATTCGGGGTTTCTGGTATCAAGATTCATTCACCCCCAAGACTCGCGATTCCCCGAATTCCGAAGCGCTCCCTATGCATTAGCTCTCTTGGTTCAGCTCCCGGATCCACAGGACCTGCTACCATATGTCCGCAGCCCTATAGCTACCCATCGGGGTTTCGGGGTTTATGATGTCGCGATGCACAGGCCTTCGCAAATTCTGAACCTCCGATCCCCGAT
>ML795411.1:98340-112639 GCA_009831015.1 Picea engelmannii
TGCAATAAATTCAAACTGTCATTTACATTTATTGACCTCTTTCTACAGGTCCATTTACATCACATATTCATACTTATGAGTTTTGCCATAGTCCTTGGCCAGTTCAGTTATATTTACAATCTGGGGGAAACAGGGTGTTACATTGGAGATGAGTTGGATGATGATTTGAGAGTCTCCCTCTACTATAACTTGATGGTAATGATTGTGGGTAGCAACTTGGAGACCTCGAATGAGGCTTATGAGCTCCACAACATTGTTTGTATTCTCACCCAGGAAGCCGACCACCGGATGAATGATCTTGCCAGTGTGGTTCCTAAGGACTGAGCCGAATCCCGTCGGTCCTGGGTTTCCCCTAGAGGCACCATCGAAGTTTATCTTGATGAAGCCTGATGGAGGGGGGGGGGTCCAAATCGTGGGGCTATTGGATCGGCTATCTTTTTCCATCACCGGAGGGCATACGTGAATTTGCATATTCCAGCTTCTATGGATGTTTTCCTCCTTGGGAACACATTGAAGTTCTTCATGGTTCCAAGGTTTTCTATGGACCGTTTCTCGAGTTAACTTCTCAACCCGCTCCCACGTAATAGCAGGAAGGGAGGTTTTCTAGTGGAAGATTCGTTTGTTTCGTTCTTTCCAGATTGCCCATAAGGTGAATACCAGGAGCAACTGCCAGATGCGTTGGAGAATTGGGTTATGGAAGGAGATTGCATCCTAGTTTGCAATCGTATCCCTGATGCTACCTCTGTTTCTGCTGGAGCATTTCATGGCTTGGGCCCCCCAATCCCAGATCTGTTGACTATAGTGGCAGTTGTTGAAGAGATGTTCCATGGTTTCCTCTCTTTGTTGACAAAGGGTGCACCTGGAGGGGCCTATAAAGCCTCTCTTTATAAGATTATCCCACATGAGGATGCGATTTTGAGCTGTGAGCCAAAGGAAAATGGAGACTTTGGGCCATAGGATGCTTTGCCAGATTTTACTCCAGATTATTTATGGGATTTGGTTTTGGTAGTTTCCCTGTAGGTAATATGCTTCATTAACTGAGAAGATACTTGTCGTAGAGTGTCCCCGTCGAAGGATGTCTGGTCCCTCTTTGATTGGTATTTTTCTATGTGATGCACATTCTTGCCAGGGTTGGAGATCAGTATCGTCTGTGAGCTGTAATTCTGTTCTCTCTATTTTCCATTGTCTCCAGGGTTGGCTCCTGTGGGTTGGGTTCCAGAGATCTTTAATTTTCCTGAAGATATTCAGATGGAGTCTTTGTTTGAGATGATTGAGACCTTCCAAGTCATTGAGGGGGGGTAGCTGCTGCCACGAGTCCTTCCAAAAGAGTGCACTTTCTCCGTTTCTGACTTCCCAAAAATCATGCTTCTGAATGAGAGGGCGATTTTGCCAGGCCGTATTCCAGATATTGGATCCCTGGATATGGTCATTGAATCTAATTAGTTGGTCTGTCTGTGTATTCAGGGCATAATTTTGTTTCCAAATTTGTGCCCAGAGTTATTTTGGATGTTGTAACCATCTCCACCACATTTTGGCCCCCATGACTTGATTGAGCTTTCCCAGATCACGAAGTCCCAGTCCTCCAAACTTTTTGGGTTTGCAGAGTTTATCCCAGCCAACTAGTGCCCATTTTTTATTAGCTTGGTGTCCGTGCCACATGAAATTTCTTTGGAGGCTTCTGATTGCTTGAATTACCAAAATAGGCGCTGCCAGAGCAGTGAAGAGGTAGGTGGGCAGTGCCTGCAAGACTGACTTGAGGAGCACCAGTTTGGCCGCAATATTAAGAGGTCTAAAGGTCCAGTTATTCAGCCTGTTGGAGATAGACTGGAGAAGGCTATCCCATGAAATGGAATGCGCTGGCTCCTTTGTGAGGGGTATGCCTAGGTAAATAGAAGGAAGGGAGATTTTAGATATGCCTAGAAGTCTTGAAAGATGGTTCTGTACCGTGGCCGACGTATTGAAAAAGTAAATCTTGGATTTGTCCAGATTTAAGAACATGCCTGAGGCTTCCGTGAAGTCAGAGAGAATTGAGTTTAGCTTGGTAGATTCTAGTGCAATGGGGGTGTTCATGAGTAGGGTGTCATCGACAAACTGGCTCTGCGAGGGCACCATATGGATGTTATGAAGGGGCAGTCCTTTGAGGGATCCTTCCAAAATCGCCTCTTTGATATAGCGACCAAGCCCTTCTGCCATGAGCACAAAGAGGAAGGGAGAGAGAGGGTCACCCTGTCTGATTCCCCTGGTGGACTGGAAGGGATGGGAGGGTGTCCCATTGAATAGGATGGAGAAAAAGGCTGAGGAGGTGAGCTTGAGAACCCAATTGACCTAGAGTTTATCAAAACCAAAGGACTCCAGCATGGAACGCAGGTATTGCCAGCTTACTCTATCAAAAGATTTTGAGAGATCGAGTTTAATAAGCATACCTGGTGTTTTGCTCATTTTCAGAGAGTGGATCACTTCATTAGCCAGAATAATGCTATCCATGATTTTCCTCCCTTCTACGTAGCCATATTGCTCTTTGGAGATAATGAAAGGTAGGAGTGGCTTAAGACGAGTAGCAATGACCTTTATGATTATTTTGTAGATGACATTGCAGAGAGTTATTGGTCTGAACTGTCTGGGATGAGTGACCCTCTCCTCCTTGGGGATGAGAGTGAGGAAAGTTGCATTGAGTGCAGAGAGTACTTGGCCAGATGTTCTAGATTCTTTGACCACCAGCCATACCTCTTCCTTGATCATGTCCCAGCAGTGATGGAAAAAGTTCGCGGTGAAGCCGTTCGGGCCTAGTGCTTTTCCTAGGGGAATTTCCTTTACTACTAGGTCCACTTCAACCTAAGTGATGGGCCTTAGGAGTGCCCTGTTCTGCTCAGGGGTGACTAGCGAGGGTATGTGATTAGTTATTTTTTGGATTGTTTCTTCCCTATTCGGGATTGTCTCCGTAAGAAGATCTTTGTAGTATGAGTTGATTTCCTCCACTATTTGGTCATGATCTCTTATAGGGATGCCTTGGGCGTCCTCCGGTTGAGTAATGCGGTTGATGTATCTTCGGTGTGTCATTGCTTTGTGAAAGAATTTAGTATTTCACTCACCTTCTATGAGCCATTGAACCCTGGATTTTTGTCACCAAAGGGTTTCTTCTTGCTCTCTCCGTGCCTCCATTTTTGCTTGGAGTTTCTCTTCTTCCTTCACTAGATCTGGAGTTCTGCTTCCTGAGATAAAGGTTCTTTGCAGGTCCTCAAGCCTACGCTCGATTTCCTTCTTCCGTTGGAAAATGTTTCCAAAAGTGGATTTGTTCCAGCTCTTCAGTTGTTGCTTGAAGTTCTTGAGGCGCTGTTAGAATTTATACATGTGAGTGCATGATCCACTTCAGCCTGGATCCACCAGGTATGAGCCAACTGGTGGAAGTCTGGGTAGGAGAGCCAGAACTTTTCAAAGTGGAAGGGTTTGGGTCTGGGAGTAATGCTAGGGTCCAGACAGAAGACAATAGGCCAGTGGCCTGACCCTGATTTTGGAATTATATTTGCTTCCATTGCCGGATCGCCCTCAAGAAGGGCTTCAACTACTAGGAAGCAGTCTAATATGTAGGCTACATGCTGGTGCCCTGATCTTCGTTTGGACCAAGTGAAGATTCCATTTCGGGTTTCCATGTCTACCATATTTAACTGCTCTATTAGGGTTTTGAACTTACCGCTATCTTGCTCCAGCCATTTGGTTCCTCCAGTTTTCTCTTCTAGCGTCAGGATCATATTGAAGTCGCCACCCACGATCCAGTTGGGCGTATGCAGTATGGTTTTGACATTCCGTAGTTTTTGTATGAAGCTTTCCTTTTCTTGGGCGTTCTGCGGTCCATAGACATTTGTGATGGCTCCTTCCTTAGTAGATCCTGTTACCATGAAATAAGCCATGAGCGTACCTGTCGTGGACAAGGGTTGTTGCAGAGTGACAGTGTGTGGATTCTAGAGAATGGATAATCCTCCGAAAGCTCCCACTGAATCTTGGTGAAAGAAATCACAACCTCTCCAGCTTCGTCGGAAGATATTTTCAACTTCCTGACCTGCACATTTAGTTTCTTGCAAGAGTAGGACATCTCGGTTTTTCAGCTTTAATACAGTCTGAGAGGATCCTCTGCTTGGATCTACCGTTAAGCCCTCTGATATTCCAAGTATTTGTCTTCATCATGAGGAAGGCAGAGGGGGGTGGAGGTATCCCTCCGATAATCTATGTATCTGGCCTGAGTTTATCATCAGGTTTCCTGCTTCTTTGATAAGCTGATGGGTTGTTTTGTGTCCCCTTCTTTTGTTTTCCTTGGTTGCTCTCTTGGGTTCTATTCCTGGGTCAGCAATTATGCCCAGTCTGGTTGTAGATCCCGTTGTGGAGTTGGTGAACACTTTATGGACTTTACAGAGTTGATCCACCGAGATGTGTTGCAGGTCTTTTTGGTTGAGAGCTTCCTCCAGCTTTTCTAGATCTATGTCCGCCAGATCCGTTTCATCCATCTGCATGGTGGTGTCTCCGTCTGTACCTGTTTATGCTGCTTGAGTTGTTTCTTTTGGTTGGGTCAGTTTGGGTTCCTTAGGGTTTTTTCCCTTCGCCTGTGTTTTGTCTTGGTGGGGGTTTTCTATTTCCTCATCTTCTGGCAGCTGGTTCAAAACTTCATAGGAATTTTTGGTTGGGATCTTTGGGGTCATATTCTGGTTCTATTTTCTTGGTGGATTTTTCCGCCTACCTGTAACATTGGTGAAGCTATCCTTTTGGTTGCCATCGCTAGCCTTGGTGCTTGTAGCGTTCAGAGGGCAGTCTCCGAAGAGGTGGTCGTGCTCGTGGCACTTCCTGCAGCGAAAGGGGATGTGTTCGTAATCGATTGTTTGGTTCCAGTCGTCGCCCTGATATTCTAGCGTGATTGATCCTGGCAGAGCCTTTGAGATGTCCATATAGATACAGATGCGAGTGTATGAGGTGTACTTTCTCAGCTTTGTAGCCTCCGATGCCTTTACATATCGCCCCACTGTGTTCCCGATGCCCATGACTATTTCTTCCAGCCAGAATTCCTAAGGCAATGAGTACAGATGAATCCATACTGGCGCTCTTGTAAAGTCCTCCTTCTCCGGGCTGAATCTGTCTGTCCAAAATCCCAGAAACAATCCCGCTGAGTTATAGAAGTACGGTCCATTATCAAAGATTTTATCCTTGTCTTCAAGGTTGTACAAGATTATTGTGAAGAAACCCTTGGAGCTAAGCTGAACTTCATAGTCGCCTTTGGGGTTCCACCAGTCCTTGATCCAGCGGGTGAGATCGCGTTCGATTGGCCATAGGCCTAAAAATTTGCCAATCAGGGCATGATCCATCATAAACTGAGTGTGCTCCCCTACCCGTGTTGATTTGATGTGATAGTGTGGGGGTTTGTCCATTTGTGGTATGCACTTGCCTGGTTCCCATCCTTTGGAAGCTTTTGGATGAGACGTACTGGATTCTACGTCCATTTCTTTCCCGAGCCCCTGTTCTTGGATGAAAAGCTGATCCTGCAGGTGCGTCGGCGGCTCGAATGCAGGTCATTTGACACGGGTTCCCTTTCTGTCATTGGCAGTGATATCGCTGTACGAGGGGGGTTCCCCCCCCTCTTCCGAGCTCATCATGGATGCGCAGTAACCTCGTGAGTTCTTCACCTTCAAAGCTTCGTCCTTAGCCGCAGATCGCTGGTTTCAGAGTGTGCAACAATGTCTGCTCCATTGTAGAGTTGTAGGGTTGCATTGACACACTTCCGATACGAGTGATATTGTTGATCCAGTCTACATCCTAATCTATTATTGTTAAAGTCAACACATTAAATTATTTGTTCAAATCAATTTACCATATAAATCTAATAATTTTAATTTGCAAATCCTAACACAAAATAAAATCTAATTGACTTGGCCTTATAAGAGATGCTTATGAACTATACTATAACAACTTAAAAAACTACATTCTAGCACTACATTCTAACAATGTTATAGCCCATTATATTTCTTAAAATGAAATCACGGTGAAGGGTGTTTGGAGTGGTTTTGGAATTTTGAAAATACACCATATAACGAAAGTTCCACATCATTTGTTTAATATGTTGATAGTTAAGGGTATTATTTTTCAAAGGTAATGATTTCATATTACAACGTTAAATTGATATTTACATACATAGTAATTTACAATGTGATTCCACTTTGAAATTAATGTATTATTTGATATATGGAGCAACATTAGATTAGGTGGACATTCTAAATTATTTACCAGTATCTAAACCCCAGATCTATTAAATGTCAAGTATTACTATTCTTTGCAAGAAATTCCATACTCTCAAATATATTATTCGTACTTGCATTTTATTAACCTTTTCATGTACAAGTCCATGCCATAACTACAAGCATGTATTATTATTCATTGGAAGAAATTCCATCTTAGTGATATTATTCATAGTTGCATTATATTGAGATTCCACTAAAAAAAATCCATAACATCAACTATAAGGTAGGGACTTTTATTTACCGAATGAATTTCCACATAGAGCATGGTAAGACATTAATAACACTACTCCATAATCTCCAAATAAGCACGTTCTCATGTAATTCTTTGGGAAAAAAAAGAGTAGGTTCTCATGCAAATCCACACATTAAACATTAGTAACATTATTAAAAAGCAAATCTCTAGGCATTAATAATGCTAAATATTGTAAGGAATTAATAACAATATTTGCAATATTCACTTTTCATGTATATTTCTATTTCCTTGGACATAATCTCCTTCAGGTATGGTAATCTTGGTTGATATGATTTTTTTCAATATAAATATTATTATTTATATCTAACTTAACATTCAATGTGGTTAGAAATTAATAACACTACTTACAATCATTTAATTTTCATGCAAATCTCATTGTAGTAGGTGCAATCTATTTCCTTATCGAAAATATTCATAATGTATATTAATTTTGGTAATATGATTTGTATTAATGTATATATTTCAATGCGGTTAGAAATTAAAAACACTACTTACAATCATTTAATTTTCATGCAAATCTCATTGCAGTAGGTGCAATCTATTTTCTTATCGATAATCTTCCTAATGTATGTTAATTTTTGTAATATGATTTGTTTTAATGTATATATTTTATTTATATCGAATTTATTCTTGTTTGATTTGGTTATTAAGATAACCATAAAATATTAATATTTCTAGTTATTTCTCTCTTTTTAATTGACACAATCATCGATACATACGTAACAGATTTACTCCACCTGGTCTATAGGAATGAAAACTACTCAAGTAAAATTGTAATCTTCTAGTCAGCTAATCCTCTCTTTCCTCTCTACTTCCTCAATTATCGTGTGTCAAGTGGGATTAGAAGGTTTTCGAATTTTGAAACATATGGAATTTTGACATTCTTTACTCCCATGGAACATGGGGTTAACTATGAATTATATGACTTTAGTTTGTTTAAAAAAATGACCCAAGTATGGCTTTATTTTCTTTAAAAAATGAGCTAAGTATGGATTTATTTTCTTTAAAAAATGAGTCATATGGAAGTTTATTTTTTCTTTTTCATCAAGTGGTCAAAATTTTATTGAGAAAATATAAGTTAGAGGTAATTTATTTAAAGAAACCACATGCTAGAGGGTAGGTTGGATTTAGGAGCTAACATTCAATTGTGGATCACTTTGTTAGGCTTATAATCATTATGGAGGAGTGTAGCAATAATACAACCAATCTCCTATGTTGCTTCATTGACTTTAGAAAAACATTTGACATAGTTCCCATAACTAACCTTTGGAATATATTAGAAGAGATAAAAGTCCCTTTTGAGTTGAGAGTTGCTGTGATAAGATTGTATAAAAATGTTATTGGCATGTTTTAAATTTTAAGGGATGGTTAGAAGAAATTAATTGTAATATAGGAGGTAAGTAAGGGTGCCACTTGTCCCCTACCATTTTTGGCATATACATTAACAAGTTAGAGGGTTTCTTGGAAGAAGCAGGTTGTGTCGACGCAACTCTAGCTTGTCGACACAACTCTAGGCTGCCCATTCCCTATCTTCCAAGCAAGACCATCCCCATTGAACGAGAAAGAGATGATAACTGCCTTCCAAATCACTGAAGCACCTTTCAAATATTTTTGTGGATTCCTGATCCAAGTCTCCAAAGAAACTGGCTCTATGTATTTTTGCACCACTACCCTAGTCCAGAGACTCGAAGAGTTTAAAAGTCGCCAACCTCCTTTCGCTGCCAATGCTTTGGAAGAGAGAAAAATATTTTTCAAACCCCATCCTCTAAGAGCCTTGGGAATAACAATCCTTTCCCAATGAACCTAAGGAGTCACATGTGATTCTTTCTTGCCACTCCAAAGAAATTAGAAGGAGAGTTTTCTTGCTGCTTCCAAAATTCCTTTTGGGATCCATGAGAGTGACATCCAATAAACTAGAATTGCTTCCAGTACCGTCTTGACCAGAACAAGTCTTCCTGCACGTGAAAGCCACCTATGGCTCCAAGTATTTAATATTTTATCCAATTTCTTCATAAGCCACTTCTAGTCTTCCCTTCTTTAGTCGTTTGGATTTAAACATAACCCCGGATATTTCAATCCATCGTCTAGCTTCTTTTCCTCAAAAGGAAAGAAATGCGTAAAGGAAAGTCACTCTTCTTCAGTAAGTAAATTTGTTGTAAGGGACGATTTTCCTTCATTAATTTTCATGCCTGTTTCTTTGGAGAAGAGACTTAGAATATTTTTTTAAGTTTCTGCATCCTCTCTGGAGCCCATATTGAAAATTAGCACATCATCCACGAAGAGTAGATGTGTGAGTTGCATAGTTTGAGTAAATTTGATTCCATAGAAGGATCCTAACCTTTTTGCTTCCAAAATTGCTCTGCCAAGTCCTTCAACAACTAAGAGAAAAAGCAGTGGAGACAGAGGGCAATCCTACCTTAAGCCTCTTTCTGAAGGAAAAAAAATGTGAGGCAGAGCCATTAATAAGCACTGTAAAGGAAACTGTTGTGAGACAGTTCATGACCCACTTGATGAAGGTAACTGTAAAGCCCAAGTGTGCTAACAATAAATGAATAAAAATCCAACTTACTCGATCCGAGGCTTTGGATAGATCGATTTTTAGCACTGCACCCTTCAATTTTCTAGATTTCATACTGTGAAGTCCTTCTTGTGCTACCCCTATTGCTTCATGAATTTGTCTACCTTCCAAGAAACCAAACTGCTCACTAGAAATTATTTCTGAGAGTATTCTTTTCACCCTTCTAGCCATTACTTTTGATATAATTTTATAGACACAGTTACAGAGGGAAATTAGACGAAAATCATCCGAGGACACAAGATTGTCAGTTTTTTGAATTAAAGATATGAAGGTAGAGTTTAAGATTTGAGGGATTCGTCCTGTGACTCTGGTGTCCTCTACCAACTTTAGCAAATCCTGTCCCAGGAGCTCATACAAACCCATAAATAATTCAATAGTCCATCCATCTAGACCTGGGATTTTGTCTTTTTGAAAGCTGTGAAGGAGATCTTTTAATTATTCTTCTGTTACTTCTTCCATAAAAAATCTATTATCCTCTTCATTAACAAATCTTGGAAAGAGTTGGGCCATTCGAACCGCTTCTTCTATAGTTGCTTGATTCTATGCTTTAAAGAGATCTTGAAAGTGATTTTCCCCCAATCTTGACATTCCCTCAAAAGAGTTCTCCAGATTTCCTTCCTGATCTCTCAGATGCCAAATGGTATTGGCACACCTCCCGCCTTTAGCATACTCTTGGAAGAACTTTGTATTCTCATCTCCACTTTCTAGCCAAGTAGCTCTGCTTTTCAGTCTCCACGATTCTTCCTTTTCCTTGAGTAACTTATTTCTCCTATCTTCTAATCGAAGTAGTGAGATCTTGGACTCAGGACTAGCATATCCCCCCCCCTTCTTCTTCAGAGGTACTTTGTAGCTCATAATCTATTTATTTTAGTTCTTGGTCTTCATTTTTTCATTTATGAAAATCCCAAGGATTTACTTTCTCTTTGATCCTATTCAAGTTTTAAGCAAAGTGACAGGATGTCGACTGATGGTTGTCCAGGTGAAAGGGTATCCAATTCTCTTTAACAAGATTAATGAAGGATTCATCCTCTAGCCAAGTCTTGTTAAATTTAAAAGGAATAGCTGGATTTTTCGGGCCTTGTGTAAACTCAAAGAAGATCGAGTAATGGTCAGAGATTCCCCCACTTCCAATCCACTGTTTCATTATCAATTGCTTTTCCAGAAAAGAGTTAGCTATCAAAAAATGATCCAACCTTTTTGCTACTCCGTCCTCCCCCACCTTGTTGTTTCTCCAGGTTGGTTTGAGCAAGGTGGGTTCGAGATCAATTAGTTTGCAATCGACAAGTTTTTAGCCGAAGTATCCTGACAAAGGATAAAGTCTTGCATGAAAACCCCAAAATTCAGAAAGTCCTAAGGAAAACTTTAAATCCCCCCTAAGATAACCAAGTGGTCTTTCATAAAAAAACTTGTTGAAAAGAGTGTCCCAGAAAGGACTTTTTTTCTGATAAGGACCATAGACGTTAAGAATGTGGATGTCTTCCCCTAACTCCGATACTGAAAAAGTTATGCCTATCCCAGGTTCCATACCCCAAGCATTTGAGACTTGGATAGTATGTGTGTTCCATCCTAGCGCCAAGCCTCCAGATCTTCCCATGCCGTATAAAGTTTTAAACTCCCATCCAAGAAGTAGCAATTTTAGTCTAGTTTTTACCTCCTCCCCTTCCCCCAAAGTCTCTTGTAACATCAAAACATCAAGGTGTTCAGAGCTAATCACCCTTTTTAACGCTGGTCTTTTAAGGGGACCGACCAGAATTTTGCAGTTGAAAGACATGCACTTCATCCATAACCCTTTCCCTGGGTCTACACTACTGTAAGAACCCGTTCAATAGACTGCTGTTTCATCGCCAAAAGGTCACTTATGGCTTTGGTTTTTGCTTTTGAAATCAATGATTTCCTCCCTCGACCACCTCTATCCATCGTCGTTATCACTTCCTTTCCAAAAACCCCCGAGGAATCATTTTTCTTCTGGGATCTAATAAAATAACGAGCATATGAGTTTTCAGAGGACGAGGAGGAGGAGTCATCCTCGACACTGTAGAGCTTCTTTGGGCTAGGGGAATATTCCAACTAGAAATCAATCACAGAGGAATCCAAAGGTCTAGGGGCGTTCTGTGTGGAACTTGTGGTGAGGGACATGTTTTTGAGAGCCTCCAACCACTCATTGCCATCTAAAGTTAAAATTTTAATTAAAACAATAATTGGATGAGAGGGAGGTAAAGGATTACCCGAGACCATGTTCCTTGTGTTTTCCATCTCAGTCTTGATAATACTTAAAACCTCAGTCCCTTCTGTCGCTTTGTTACCCCTTTCTGGAGAGGATTCTTTCCTTTCCTATAGAGGAACACCTTGTTCTATATCTTTAGACCCCCTTAAATCCACTAAGTCCTGGACTCCATCACTGGAAGCCATAATATGGATTCTCTCCTCCTCCTGTAACAATCTTTTTCCCTTGTCACTTTTGAATCCCTTTCCTCTGGTCCTTAAAGGAAAGTGACAGTTCATCACAAAGTGACCATACTGGTGGCATCTTCTACATTTGAAAGGAAAATTTTTATAGTCCAAGCTCCGGGTATGGGTGTAGCTTCCCCATCTCAAATCGACTTCTTCTCCTAGCCCTTCTCAAACATTCAAATTGACTAAGATCCTTGCCACTTTTCTGTGTTTATTTTCTTCAAAGGTCATATCTACGTCTAAAAAATCCCCTATCGCTTTGAAGTGTTCCAAAGACCAAAAATGTAAAGGAAAGGATGATAGACAGACCCAGATCAATATTTTGTCCATTTTCTCTCTACTGGCATAAAAAGGGGGCTCCAGGGATTTAAGAGTAGAGGTGAGTTGTTAAAACTCCAAAGTTTTCCAAGAACCCATTTTGCATGATCTGGTTGCAGAAAGTTAAAATCAATCCAGTTCCTGGTTAGTTCTATGATCTCTGGAAGTAGCCAAGATGCTCCTTCCAGGCGAAATGCGCCCAATCAATCATAGTTTTTAGGGAAAAATATCTTCCACTTTGTCTTCCTACAAGAGTTTGGTTTTCCATTCGTATAAATTTACTTAGACCCACATCATCCCCGAGAATCAGGCTCCCAAGGTTTGCTTTATTTTTTAAGCCTTTTCTCTTTTGTCTCTGTCCTTCACTTGTCTTTCACCTTTGATCACAAACACCTTCGACAAAATCTGTAGCCCCCTGAGCAATTTGAGCAGGTCCTCCAATCTCCTTAGACCAATTGTAACCCCGATGTTCTTCTACGTCTAGGAAATCTGAAATAAAGCCTTTTGTGGAGGAGAACTTTGTAAAATCCTCATGTGCACCTAGGAGGCGTGAAAATAAACCC
Organism: Picea engelmannii; assembly: GCA_009831015.1. Classification (NCBI taxonomy): domain Eukaryota; kingdom Viridiplantae; phylum Streptophyta; class Pinopsida; order Pinales; family Pinaceae; genus Picea; species Picea engelmannii. The sequence goes on from ML795411.1 coordinate 110,779, forward strand.
TCCACACTCCTCTGATCTACTTTTGCCTCTGAGGTACCCTTCGAACCTAGACACTTCGCTGCGCTTCTAGAGCCCTCCTAACTGGAACAGGGCGAAGAAAGGAGAAAACCACCTTATGTCTGGGAGATCCAATCAAAATGGAGATCTTCTTGAGGGCTAAGGGAGGGTATTAAAAATCCTTCTATGAGAAACGACTCAGATGGAAAATGCTCTGAGAAAGCCCCAAAAATTTCCTCAAAAACCTCTTCAACCAAAGGAGAATGAAAGAGTGTAGGCGAAAAAGACTTACCTGGTAATGGGGGATTTTCCTTGATCAAAACCGAGAACTGCTATGACAAGCTTCTTGTCTCCCCCTTCTCATCCACCTGATCCCTAATAATTCCACCTATCATCATCCACAACTCCTCCCTGTCCATCTAGTCACTCGAGGTGGCCACGTGTTCTAACTTCTCCTCCATAATGACCACCCGAAAGATCCACTACCATCACACTTCGTGCTCGCCGGAACAATACGTCCGCAGAAAATCCCACAGATAGACTGCCTTCCTTTCTTTAGCTATTGTCCCTGACCACAGAGTCCATCCCGAAATTTTCCCTCGAAGCAAACTCGAAAAAAATCAAATGTTTATGGTTAACTATTTGAAATGATATCTGAAATATTCTGAAGCCAAGTGCAATACTTGATTAATTTCCAATTATATGTCGATATGAATTTTGATAAACATTGATTGGTTATAAAAATATAAATTTTTTAAATTTTTTCTTATTTATGCCAAATCTCATTACCGCGATTGGATTTCAAGGGTTTCTTTTTGTAAGGTGGCCAATGTACGAAACTCGCGGTAGTCGGGAGGAGACACCCAAAAAAGGCCAACCATGTTAAGGGTTGGTGTGACCTGGGCCAGGTGTGATCCCTAGATGATTTTTGACAAATTAGATTCCCCTGTATCGCTATTTCTTAGATCACAACCTAGTCCCGTAGGTAGCGAACCACACTAGCAAAAAAAATAACTCTTCTTTATATTTTCTAAATTAATTTGAAAATATTTTTATTTTTAATTATTGATCTACTATTTTTATTTTATTACATATGTTATACATCTATCTAATTCGTAGAATGTACCTCTCAGTGGAACAACTCCATATTTATTTAAGTCCATGATATTTATTCCTTCCATTTTTATTTCACACTCACTTTTATGGTATTCTTCATTTTTGTACTTTTGTTTTGTAAGCTATCCATACTAATTCATATTACTTTGAAAGAGAAAATGTAAAAAATGTATTTTGTTGGTCTGCCATTGGGGAAACCAAACCAACAACAAAATATCAATTTTTGTATCCAATTGTCTTGAGAAGCAGATAAAACAATAAACTACATATCCTGAAATGCCAAAATATGAAGGCTAGATACTAAAATCTGAGACGGTGCTGGTTAACAAATTGATAACTAGGGTGAGCAGGGGCTAGATCCTCACTACCTCTTAGACTAGAAAACAAAAATATTAACAGTCCTACCATGAGAAAAATTAATCTAGCGAAGTCAGATTGTCAGCAGTAGGAACCTGGGGTTGAGGAAGGTCAAGCTCAGTGAATTCCAAACAAACAACCATCTCATTAAGAAAATTGATCTTGTCGTCCTTGAGCTTGGTCTGAAGTTGCACGTTGTCGAGCTAAAGGAAAATATTATGATGGGCCTCATTATGTTCAAGAATTTTTTTTCCCATAAGAGTTTTCATGTGCTAGTATAAGTCAATCATTTTATAGTATTGAGAATCTCTGGCTTGGGAGGAGCCTAGGTTGAGAATACATGGGAGGATGTTCTCATCGATTGCCCCACCCTCTATGAAATGTAGAAGAA
>ML795411.1:112900-137033 GCA_009831015.1 Picea engelmannii
GCTTGGGAGGAGCCTAGGTTGAGAATACATGGGAGGATGTTCTCATCGATTGCCCCACCCTCTATGAAATGTAGAAGAACCCAAACATATGCCTCAACCAAGTCAAGCTCCACTTGAATTTATGGGGGAATGTGAGCCTGGTATGATGTAGTAGAGTTTTTAACATTCGATTGCACCCTGGAGGCTGCATGCCTACCTTTCCTACCACACAAATGATGATGAGATCCCCCTCTCGAAATGCAGAAGAATATGGAAGGGAGACAAACTCAAGGGGAGGAACTGAAGGAAGCAAAGAGATATGAGCAAGCAAAGACTAGAGATAGTAGAGACACCAAGTTTAGATCTCGAAGAGACCAGGGCAAACAAAGATATAGAGAGACTAGAGGCCTTGGAGATGGCCAGGGGGGCTGGAAGAATGCGACTCTTAGAGCGGATAGAGGTAGGCTAGATCCAAAACAAATCCATGATGAGGTTGCTCTTTGTCATAAATGTCAATGAAATAATATAGAACGAGAAAATCCAGGGAAGGATAGGGGAAATAACCATTGCGCGAGGGGAGTATGCCGATGTACCGAGAGCATCCTGCTACAATGAATGCATATATGGAGGATTATAATGGGGGAGAATCGTGAGTATCGTGGAGGGATGACGTGAGAAAAAATGGCCCCACATATCGAGGCATTGTCCTGCCATCCTCTCTCTTCCCTGTCACCTGATCCGAGGGATTCATTGTTGTAATTTTAAACTTATTCCCTATTTTTTATATTTGTAAATTATTTTGTTGTTGAATATTTTCAATAACAAAAAAAACTCTTTTCAAAATTTCAATAACAAAAATTCGAAAACTCAAACATAAAAAATACAATTTTAGGAAAAAGTATAAATTTTTGAAGTTAATTTATTCCCCCAAGTTTTTGAAGGCATCCAAACTACTTGTATTTACACCAAAGTTTACTTAACTATGAGGTTATAAAGTCTAACATTAAGTGCCTCATAAATGGTAAATCTAAAGGCATTGAAGAATACCAACCAAGATTTTAAAACTTGGGAGTCTAACCCTTGTCTCTCATATCAGATATGTGTTCAATCGAACTATTTAGTAAGGCTTACTTAAAAAATGAACTGGAAGTTTAATTGTCCTTATTTTCAGGTCTTGAAATCAAAATGACCCAACTAGTTATCGGATTATCATGATTAGTACCCATTTATCAAAGTTATTGACTTGTTTCTTAAAAGAAAAATTACTCAATGGATTGAGGGCAATAAAAAGGGTAGAAGACATGCTAGTTTCAAGAATCAACATTCTATAATTGGTCACCTTGTCACCCCTAGAGTTATCACTAAGGATCGTAGAGAGAAAAATATGATTTTTTTGTTTTTGTTTTTTGTTTTGTTTTGTTTTTATTTATTTAATTTTAGAAAAGCCTTCAACTCTATGCCTATACAACATTAAAAGAAATGTGTATCCATTTTGAGATCTGTAGTTTTATAATTGGGCTCCATGACCAGGTTAATTCTAAGATTAAATGTAATAATGGATGGTCAATGGAAATTAATTGTAATATTGGTGTTAAGCAAGGGTGTCCTCTTTCTCCCAACTTTTTCGACATCCATATCGATAAAATCGAGAAATGTTTAGAAGAGGAGGGTTGAAATGGTATTGATATGGTTGGAATTATTGTATTCCTTCTCTTATATATTGATGATAGTATTCTTCTTGCAAAATCTATTGATGATCTTCACGAGCAAGTCAAAGTTTTGTAGAAATTTTGCAAATATTATGAACTCACCATTAGTTTTGATAAAACCAAATTTACGATAGTTGGATCTAAGAAAAAAAATGAAAATCCAATTTTGTTTAGGGATAATGCCCTAGAAGACATTCACTCATACACATACCAAGGATAGTCACACCTATATTTACAGATTTAAATATCTTCAAAGGAAAAGGCAACCCACAACATTAAAGACAATTTATTAAAGAAAAAAAAAATGTACATGAAAACATCTCTCAAATTGATTATCAATAATTGATCCTCCATGATCTTTAAATAGAGATCATGAACCAATTGGGCACTAAGCCACATATCAAATGTTGTTAATATTGAGAATATATTGAACTATGAAATTACTCATGTATAAGACATGGTTGTGATCATTGAATTAATAAAATACAAAAGTGTATTAAAAAAACATACTAAATAATCACTCAAATTTTACAGAGAAGTTTAATGGACTAAATCACTAGCCTTAAACCTCTCACTTCATGATTCTTTGTTGTAGGTCGATTCAATGTTTTTGGTCCATCTCCAAGCTTTCTCGTTGCAATCCCCCTAAATGCACTCACAATGTAAACACACATTGCATGTCCTAGTCCTCAACCATAAGCACAAATTGTGAACTTCGTTATCATGAGTGTATACTATCTACGAAACAAAACATATTTGTTTTTGCATGTAATTTACTTTAAACCAATTTGATTTGAACCCAAGTCCCGAATTGTATTACATGGCTAGAAGAGAATTTGGAATTTGAACTCACAAATGCAATTGCCTTATTTAAGGAAGGATTCAAATATTGTATGGAGGTTAGATAACAACTTAGGATAATTCAAAAAAATTATATCTCCCAAAATTGATTGAAATTGGTTTACTTGGAACCCAGAATGCCAATGAAACCTAAAACTTTCTAAGTATCATACGGATAATTAAGGAAATAAAAATAAAATGAGTTGTAATTCTTGTTTGTTTGAGCTAAAACAAATAATATTGAATTCCATACTATCAACAAAGCCAAAAACTTGAGATTATGTATTAGTGAAATCATATTGAAATTCACATTTGGAGGACTGGTTGAAATCAAATTATTAAACCTAGAAGGCCATGAAATAAGTATTGTTGTTGGAAAACCCAACACAATGATTGGATTTGAAATAAAACCATGACCTTCATAATATTTTTAATGATTCTGAAATATAAAATGGCTCTATAAATCCCATCAAGTAATTTGATAGAGAGAAATAGAGCTTCAAAATCATGCTCGTCATACCTCCTTTTGTTTTTGTTTGAAATTTAAACAAGAGTGATCAAACTTTAAGACCTTAGGTTAACACATAAAATTATTTCTAGAGATTGACTTGGATAATAAAAAGATATTATTCCCCTAAATCAAATATGAACAAAATATGCTCAAGTTTCTATATTTTCAATTCATTTGTTCAAGAGTAGATTTATAATAAAGTCTAAGCAAATGCCTAAGATTACTTCTCAAAGATTGAATTCAACCAAGTCAAGGCTAATTTATGAGATGAAGCCTTAAGATAACATGACAAATTTTGAAATGTAGACTGCCTATTTAACCCCAACTTCAAGTAGTTTGGGGTCCAAAATCAATTACAGATTAATGAAAGAGAAAGGATTAATCAATGACATTGATTGGATGATGCTAGAGACAATAAGTGAAAATGAGAACAATGAAAACCAAACCCAAATAATAAAAATGGAAGTATGAAAAATATGCATGTATATTAAAGAAAGTCTTGTTCACTATTTAACAAATTGTAGAACTTGAAAATAATATTTTTTCACAGTTTTGTAATTCAAAAAAAAATGCATGGATGTAAACTTCAACCTTGCAGAAGAAAACTACTACTAGGAAACACGATAGATTTTTTTTTTTTCAATAGAGCTGTAAACACAATAATCTATAGCAAGAAAGTGCCCCAAATTTATTCAAACCCACAACCATGGTTGAGGAAACTAGATCAACCATTGAACTATAACATGACCTCTGCGAGACAAAGGCTCACCCCTCATTCCACAAGAAGAAAATAGGGAGTTAAACCATCCTTGGATAAAACATACATACCAAAATAAGAGTCACTTGAAGCAAATTTTCCCATACTGATACAAAATTGATCATATATAATTTTTCATCTATTTTCGTAATTTATGGGTGTAATTTAGGGGTAGATCCTATTTGGTGATTTGGGATCTTGATACTTGCAGATCCCATTTGATCTGGATTTAGGAGCGGAACGAACTGATTAACAAACTGAATACAATAAAAAAAAGATACGAAGAACAACACAAATATCCAGTGAACAAGATCTTTTATTGAATAAATGAAATAAGCTGAAACTGTAAAATTGCAGAAATGAAACACCTGCTCTAATGGTGGTAGCTATCTATGAGAAGAGATGTGGCTGCTAAGCATATCCGTCTGAGCATAATGATTACAATGGGGCTCCAGAGGCTTTTTTAATGGGCCTCTATGGGTAAGTTGGTACCTCAACTTCCCGGGGTTGTAAATTTTTCATACGACCTTCATTTTAGGCGCGTGATAGCCCGTTGGAAAGGTATTTTTAGAGAACTACGCATTACACCGTCAAACTCTAACTCAGTCTACAGTTTGACTATGGCAAGCCAAAAAAACACTGCTTAGGGCTCCAAAATGGCCATGTAAGTACAACAAGATGTGCTAACATGAAAACATGCAAAATAAGCTAGTTGGATTAGGTGAGAGGCCACCAATATCCACCTAGAAGATGTGTAGAGATTCAGACAATCTCAGAATTGTAGAACCCACAATTACAAAGAAGTATAGAAGAATGTGCTGAACTAAAAACTGATAAGAGGAGCCAGTTGGAATAGGTGGGTGGCAACCAATATCCACCTGGATCAATCCTCCCCCCTTAGGAAGCAGTGGTCTCCATTGTGTTGAGTTCCCCCATCAGGTGAGGAAAATTCTGCTGGATTTGGCCCCAGGTGAGCCACTTGCCTTAGTGTAGGAGTTTCCCTACCTTGAAAACCCAATAAAGCTGGATCCTCGGTTGGCGAGTGCCCTTGACCTGTGTGTCCACTATGTGATCAGTGGATGCATGTTCCATGCAGTTAGGGTTGAGATCTGTTGGTGTCAACTATTCTGTGATCTTTGAGGTGTCTAATAATGGTGGAAAATATGGCTGAAGGAGGTCCACATTGAACACTAGGTGCAATCCAAGGAATGGTGGAGTGTTAAGCTCAAAATAATTGTTACCCACAACCTTGGTGATGGTGTAAGGCCCACAACGAAGGGGGAAGAGCTTCCTATGGGGCCTTGTAAGAATCTCCTTCTGCAAGTGTAACTAGACCTTGTCTCCAAATTGAAACTGGTGTGGTACCCTGTGTTGATCATGGTGCTTCTTGTACTTAGCATTGGCTTTTTGCAAAATCTCCTGGACCTGTTGGCGGATGTGATGAACCTGTTCATTGAATCTGGTGGATTTTTCGATCTCATACTGAACATGGGAAGAGTCTGTCTATGTGGTTTCCAGAGGTAGTGCAACATCAATGGGACCCAAGGGTTGGAATCCCAATCCCACCTGAAATGGGCTATGGCCAATGGAGCTATGGAGAGCCCTGTTGTAACTGTGTTGAACATAGGGGAGACTCTCATCCCATGTACACATATGATTAGAGATGTACATGCGCAGGATGTGCACAATCATCCAATTGGCGACCTCTATTTGACCGTCTGTTTGGGGGTGGAAAGTGGTGGATTTAGTGAGCTTGGTGTCCAACAGTGACCAGAGAATCAACCAAAATGTGCCGAGGAACCTGCTGTCCCGGTCAGAGATGATGGTCTGTGGTATCCCAAAATGGACCCACACTCGTTCGAAGTAGAGCTTGGTAGTATCTGCCACTGTGATGTTCTTCTTGCAGGATGTGAGGATGACCATCTTTGAAAACTGATCAACAACCACAAATAAACAATCATTGCCTTGCTTGGTGGACAAAAGGCCAGACATGTAATCCATCGAGATGGATTCCCCAGGATTCTCAGGGGCAGAAAGAGGGGTGTATAAGCCTTGCTTATTGATGGTTGGCTTGGCAATGACACATGAAGTGAAATATATGATATAATTGCATACGTCCTGTCGAAGTTTTGGCCAATAAAAATGTTTCTAGAGAATGACCACAATTCTCTCCACGCCAAAATGTCTTGCCACCCGACTGTAGTGGGATTCCCAAATCAACTTTGCATGCTCACTTGCAGGAACACAAATATGGCCTAGATGGAATAACATCCCATCCTGAATGTGAAAATTGGTGACAGTCGCGCCTATACCCAAGAGGTGATAGGTGGTAGCAAAGTCCAGATCTTGCTGATAAAGTTGGGGCCACTCAGATGTCTCATGCCCATAGGAATGGAGCATAATGGTGAGTGAAACTATGGGAGGTTGAATGAGGTAGTCAATGACACGATTTGTGCTCCCTGTCTTATACTTGATGTTGAGATGGAACTATTGTAGGTAGGTGGACCACTTTTGATGGTGGTAGTTCTGCAACTTCCCCTATGTCTGTATGAATTGTAGAGGCTTGTGATCAGTGTGGATGATCGTCTCCTTTCCCAGAATGTAATGTTTCCATTGATGACAGACTTGTACAATGGAATACATTTCCTTGTCATAGGTGGGGTATTTCTAGACAATATCTAAGAGTGTCTCACTATGGTATGCCAACGGATGACCACACTGAGTGATAACTGCGCTTACAACATAGTTAGATGCATCAGTTAGAATCTCGAACGGTTGTTGTAGATCAGGAAAGGAGAGTACCGGAGATGAGCACAAGTGATAATTCAAATCATCAAATGATTGTTGTTGTACCTTCCCCATAGGAAATTTTCCCTACCATCTCCCTTGGTCACGTGGCTGAGGGCCCATGCAATATGGGAGAATCTCAACATGAACTGTCAGTATAAATTAACCAGTCCTAAGAAGCTCCGAAGCACGGTTAGTGTGGTTGATTTTGTCTAGTCATGGATGAATTGGATCTTAGTGGGATCAACATGTACCCCATGCTCATCAACAATGTATCCCAAGTATTGGACCCTGTTCATGCCAAAGGAACATTTTTCCAAGTTGGCATATAGTTTGTGCTGCCGCAGAGTGCTCAAGATCTACTGAATATGCCACATGTGCTCCTTCGAAGTTTTTCTAAAGATGAGGATGTCATCCAAATATACCACCACAAAAGAGTTGGTGAAGGGTCTCAATACATCATCCATAAACTCATGAAAGTGGCTGGTGCATTTGTTAGGCCAAAGGGCATGACAAACCATTCACAAAGACCTTCTTTATATTTGAAAGTTGTCTTCCAGACATTAGTTGGTTTGATGGGAACTTGGTGGTAGCCAGACTTTAGGTCAATCTTTCTGAATAAATTTCCCCCCTTGAGTTGGTAAAGAAGGTCATCAATCCTGGGAATTGGGTACCGGTTTCTAACTATGATTTTTTTTAATGCTCTGTAATCAATGTAGAGTCGCCAAGTTCCGTCCTTCTTCTGCACTAGTACAATCAAGATTCTGCAAGGGGAGGATTTGGGTATGATGTGCCCTTTTTGAATAAGCTCTTGGATTTGATGCTTGATTTCATCATTTTCCATCAACGAGCGACGATAGAATGACCCATTAGGTAGAGGTGCACCAGGGTTTAGATCAATTGGATGCTTGACTTGGTAGTGCATTGGTACCCCAGTGGGTGAGGAGAAGTTGTTTCTCTACTCTTCCATGATTTCGTCCACTTGCTTCTGCTACAAAGAGAGGCTCTATGTAGAGGCCACAGATGTGGCAACGACCTTTTGCTTACTGTGAGCACGGATCACAAAGAAGACGAACTTCCCGGTCTATCAAATGACCTTACTGTATTGCTTAGCATAGATTAAAGAAATAGTGGTAGACGATGCTACCTCTGGTATCCTGTACAATTGTCTACCCAAAGTAATAATAACACTGTGGGGTCTAGACTCATACACAACATGACACTTCCACAAATATGGTTGTCCTAAAAGAACATAAAAAAATTCAAGGGGAGAAATATCACACAATACCTCATCTTTGAAGGGATTGATGCCGTAGGGAAGACGCCATTGCTGGCTGACACATAGATATATTCCTTGGCGAAGCTAGCCTTTGGTGTAGGGTTATGGGTGTGGTGTCATCGACAGGTCCAACCACTTGATGACCTCTACTGAGATCAAGTTATTCTGACTGCTTCTATCGACAATGAAATGAAGTGGAGCCCCCTTTACCCACATCTATGAGTGAAATATTCGTTCCCCTCCCTTTGCTTCTTTTGGTTCGATTGGCTGTACTTTGGTGGTAGCGACAGTGGCACTGGGTTCATCATCGATAATCTGCTTCCCTCCTTCTAGATATGATTCAGAATCAGAATCGACATCTGACTCGAAAGCGTTCATCTCGACCACGAGTGACTGCTTGGAGCAACATTCTTCAGTGTTGTGCCAAGGGATTTTATGGTATTCACACCATTTTCTTGTGTCCTTCTTCATCTTCTCATTTCTCTTCTTGTGTTGTGGATTGGACTAATTTTCCTAAGAGTGGCCATATTTTCTCTGTCCCTTGTTGTGTGGGTTGGGGCTTCCTTTACCTTGCTTTGACTGTGAGGAGTTTGTAGATCCAAACTCTCGCCTCTTCCGCTTAAATTTCTGCTCGATCTTGACAACATATCTATAAGCCGTACCCAATGAGATGATGTCTAGAAACTCCATTTCTGTTTGAATGTATCTAAGAAAACATTCACGGTATTTGAGCACCATATGTCACTCAGAGTCTTTGATACCCAACTTGGTACGTAGGGTATGGAAAATATTGGTGAAATCTGGTATTATTTGGTCCCTTTCTTGACACAGGGTGGTCCATCTGGTGTACTGGTGCTCGTAGCTTCCAACAGGGTAGTGCTATTCTTTAATGACATCCCGGAAGGAATCCCATGTAGGGGAAAACACAAATGTTGCAGATTCCTCTATGGCCCTTTTCTCATAGTAAGTGTCCCACCAATCCTTAACATGGGGGAGGACCTTGAGGAGTGAAAAAGTAATCTTTTCCCTATCGGAAAAATTATGGACCGAAAAATACCCTTCAAGTAGATTCAACCATTTATCTACAACATTGCATCTATCAGTCCTTAAAATAATGGAATATAAAAATTTACATGTACCTTGAAGGGGGTTGCATGGAGGCTTAATGAAGATGATTCTCCTGTGGGAAACCGCCAAAGAATTTGTGCAAAGTTGTCTATCGTTTCGTTCCTTTGTCTCACAAGGGCTTCCTCGAGAAATATTTTAAAATAATCTCCTGATCCATCATCTTTCTTTTTGTCTCCCATGGGTTGTTTTCAAGCTCGGCATGACCGATATTGCAATGAATCAATTGGTTCAAGTCCTAACTTCTTGTACCCAGATCTTGTCGGGGATAAGCACGAAGAAAAATAAATGAAGAGAAGAATGCTCTGATACCACTGATTCGGATTTAGGAGCAGAACAAACTGATTAACAAACTGAATACAATAAACACAAAGATATGAAGAACAACAAAGATATCCAGTGAACAATATCTTCTATTGAATAAATGAAATAGGTTCAAACTGTAAAACTGCAGAACTGAAACACTAGCTCGAATGGTGGTAGCTATCTCTGAGAAGAGATGTGGCTGCTACATACATCCTTTTGAGAAAAATGATTACAATGAGGCTCCAAAGGCCTTTTTAATATTACTAATGAATTCCAAAACCCTAGACATAAAAAAAACTAACCCTAGGAGGTGAAACACTAAAAGTCATGTGGGCTCTTATGGGTAAGTTGGTACCTCAACTTCCTGGGGTCGTAACTTTTGCATACGACCTTCGTTTTAGGCACATGATAGCCCATTGGAAAGGTATTTTAGAGAACTACACATTATGCCGTCAAACTTTGATATTATTCACAATTTGACTGTGGCAAGCCACAAAAAAACTGTTTAGGGCTCCAAAATGGCCCTGGAAGTTCGACAAGATGTGCTGATATGAAAACATACAAAATAATCCAATTGGATTAGATGAGAGGCCACCAGTATCCACTTGGAAGATGTGTAAGGATTCAAACAACCCCAGAAGTGTAGAACCCACAATTACAAAGAAGTACAAAAGAACGTGATGAACTAAAAACTAACAAGAGGATCCAGTTGGAATAGGTGGGTGGCCACCAATATCCACCTAGATCACCATTTGAGGAAGTAAACACCCCTTTTTTGGGTGGAAAATTTGCAAATATATCCCATAACATATTGAATTTTTAATACACATTGAGAGGTTTCCAACATCATAAAAATCACCTCAATCAGAGTTCATATGAGTAAGTTATACCTCTTGCAAATTGACCTATCTTGTTGACCACCATTGATCTATAAATTGTCGTGGATAATCCACTGAATAGTTTTTCACAACATATGTGATAATATTATGAAATCTTAGATTTATGCAGTTTATTTCCATATATACTAGATTTATTATCTCTAGCTTATGGTTTGGATTTAAGAAATAACTAAAACATAAAATGAAATAACAAAAACAAAATACACACCATCCACACAAATGAACACAAGATTTGACTTGGGAAACCCAATACGGGAGAAAACTGATCCAGGTGGATATTGGTGGCCATCTGCCTATTCCACTTGGACCCACACCATTGTTTCTTTTGGTTTTCCAGTTTCCTTAATTGTAGCACAATTTACTATTTTTAGCAGTTTTTCGGGTCCTGAACTTCCGAAGCCGTTTTGACGCCCTAAACGACGTTTTTTGGGCATGAATGCTATGGAAAACATGAGTCCATTCTGTACTCGATATTCACTGTCAGTAGTGTAGTCTCCAGATAGATATTTCTAACAATGTATCATGTGCGTCAAACGAAGATAGTATGCCAAAGTTATGACCCCGAGAAATTGATGTACCAACCCCAACGTGGCCCATATTCCAGCGTTTCATCTCCTAGGGTTAGGTTTTTGGATGTTTAGGGTTTTCCTTTGTTTCTCAATAATATATAGGCCTTCGAGCCTCATTGTAATACAGATTTCATAGGCCAGTATCCGCCACATCTCTTCTCAGAGATAAACTACCAGGGCCCTAGCTATTTTATTTCCATTCTATCTGTAAGCATATTTCAGTCATTTGTTGTTAATGAAATGAAGTTTTACTTCCGTTGCATCTTTGTGTTTATGTGTATTTCTGTATTCCATTGTGTTCCTGCATAAATCTAGATCAAAAACCCTGCTAGAAGGTTAGGCCTATGCTCTTCTCTCTTTGCTTCAATTATAAAATGCAGATACAAAGGAATGGGAACTCACTATGGAGTTGCCTTTTGACACTGTGGCTTGAAGGACTGATATAGAATCCTCCTCCTCCTTTGTTATGCTAACAAAATACCACTCTTATATTTTTTTATCAGTATGGAACAAGATACAATACAAAATAATGGAACCCCTTCTCCTCCTAGCAACCCAATATTTAACATAGCCTGATATCCATCTATGAGTAGGGTTTTGACTTCCTCAACCATCAATTATGACAAGGTTTTGGACCTTATAGAATATTCTTAAAATTCCACACATGGCTAGCCCCATATGCGTGAGTAACGAAGGATGACGTGGCATCCTCTCGTTCCATGGTGGTCAACATAGTAGGTCAACTTGCGGGAGGAATAACTTTTGCATGCGGGCTCCGATTGAGGCGACTCTTGTATTGTTGGAAATGCTTCACTTTGTAGAACATGGAATATTTCTTGAAAGTAGGGGTTGGACCCAAAAAAAGTGTCATTGATGCCTCAAAATGGCTTTGGAATATTTCAAACAATTTTTTGGACCTAATTTTCCAAATTGGGAGTTGTCACTAAAATAGCTCTGTAAGTTGTTTCCTCCAATTTTTCCACCCAGAAAGTAGCGAGATCGATGAAAAATTATATAATGATCAAATATGAATCAACCTTGGTACCAAGTGGATGCCACATCAACTCCCATTACTCACACATGTGGAGCTACTTATGTGTGGAATTACAAAAATATTCTAGAGGGTCCAAAAACCCTCTAATGATGGTGTATGAGTTTAGTGTAATGCTGAATTTAAAAACCATTTGGTCATTGATATGATGTTTAAAGTTAGCTTAAATCCATATTAACCTTGAATCTACCAAGTTCTAAGAATGATCAAATCTCTCTAGGTGCAAACCTTTTATAGGGTGAAGAAAATGAGGTTTTCATCTTGAGGGATTTGATCCCTCTTAATGCTTGATAAATATAGGGTTAATATGGATCTAAACTAGTTGTAGTGGTGAGAATTGGGTAAAAAAGGTGATAACCAATGATCTATACAAGATGAGTCCTAATGGAAATATTTATAATCTCATTGGATTATATATAGCCAAGGGTCTCATTAATGTCTCCATGTACAACAAAAATTCTTAGGAGCATTGCCTAAGCCCCTTTTGTGTCTCTTGAATACAAATATTACAAGACATATTCCTCCAAATACAAGAAATCTCTTAATACAACAAATAATTATTGAAAGAAATGCATTAATAAATTATTTTGCATTGCGACATTGATAAAATCAATGCAAGATACCATTTTACATTGTATCATTGAACCTGAAATCAATGTAGCGACACATTTTTTTTCACTTTATCATCCCTAAAACTAATGCAACATACCATTTTAAATTGTAGCATTACTAAAATCATTTCACCTAGCTATTTTGCATAGTATCATTGATGAAATCTATGCACCAAGATGTATTGTTACTGAAATCAATATTATGGCTCAGTTTGAACTATTATTATCATTGAAATAAATCTATTGGATTAATTATTTCAATATAACATCAAATCCAACTAATGAAAAGATAACGACCTAGATTCTGCTAATTGTTTTACATTATATCATTATTAAAATCAATGCACTGAATCATTTTGCACTCTATTATTGTTAGAATCAATGCACCATATAAATTCAATGATTTTAATTTACAAATCCTAACACAAAATAATATCAAATCAACTTGTCCTTATTAGAGAAATATTATAATTTGTACAATAACAACTTATTAAATTCATTGAAATGCTACTATAACCAATAAAACTTTTGGGCATGTACAAGAAGTTGATGGAAACAACACGTGGAAATGGGGTGAGCATGAATGTCTGCATGTTCTTGAGAACACACACATGTTCCTGATGTGACATGTATGATACATGATTGGTACTTGGGATGGTTTTGATGTACATGGTTGATGGTTGAGGCATATGGTATATGTTATGGTGCATGGTTGATGCACGGTTTGTCATAGGTGTTGGTGCATGGTTTGGTACATGTGTTGGTGCATGGTTGATGCATGATTTAATATAGGTGTTGGTGCATGGTTGATGCGCTTGTTGTGGTACATGTTGTGATAGACAGTTGATGCTTGGTATGGTATAGGTTGATGGTTTGGTACATGATTTGGTACATGGTTGAGACACATATCTTGTGATGGTATGTTGGTGATCTTGGTACATGCTTGGTAGAGGCATGTGTTGGTGATGTTAGACATCTAGTTGAGAGGTGTCCTTGGTATATGATTCATGTGAGAGGATCTGGTTGGAAATCAATGACAATGACAGGTTGGACAGGTTGACAATGAAAGGTTGGATACAGTGACATGTTGACAAGTTATAAGTTGATGTGACAGTGGCAGTGACAGTGGCAATGACAGTGGTAGTGATTGTGGTAGTGACAGTTGGTTTACACTTGTATTTCAGGGTGATAGGACAGGGAAAGTGTTAGGGTCCTAACCCGCACATAGGTAGAACAATATATTCGGATGTAATAAAGGTCAATATTAATAAGGCCTTTCAATAAAATAGAATAAGGCGGATGTAAGAAGACCTAATAGAAGCTTCCGCTTCTAGAAGGATCTTCCTCTAGATGCTTCTTTTTAGTATAAATAGGAGTCGAGGGTATGAGAACCCTAGCTTGGATATTTTTGTAATAGAGCTCTGCTCAACTAGAGGTTGCCCCCTCGAAGAGGCCCGTGAACATTGCTTTCATATTCAAAGTGCTATTTCTGTTGTTATTCTTATATCATTTCAGTGTTATTGTGGCGAATGTTCTGGTTATATTGCTGTTATTTTGCCATTACTAGCATTTTATTTCTGTTCTGCATACATTTTATATCTGGTATATTACAAGTGGTATCAGAGCACTTTCCTTGGCAGAAAGTGTGGGTTAATTTTTTTTTCAGGGAAGAGACGTATTCTGGCATCTTTAAGCGACAAAGATTTGTCGTTACACGCATAAACCTGCAGTTGAGGGATTCATACACGCAGGAAATACAAGTGGTACTTAAGCGCACCTCTGTTGGCCACCCTTGTAACCCTTGTTGGTACCCCTTCGAGTGGTAGCACATCATACAACACTTGTGTACGGATCGACCTAGATTACCTAAAGCCCTCTTTAGATAAACCGTTCGGTTGCCTGACTGCTATAGTGTCACCGAGAACAACACTCGGGAAGATGCTCTCTAGTACCTAGGTAGTCGAGTAGTACGACTAAGGGTACGGTCTATCCTCCTTAGTTAGTGCCATGAGATATTGGGCCGAGTACTACTGTTGGACCCCACACGTATATTAGAGAGCTATAGCATAGGGAAAACCCTTGACTACCTAACCCTTGGGGGACAGAAACATAAAAAAATTAAAACAAACAAGTTCTATTGCCGTGCAACTATGTTCGGGTTGCAAAGTAAATACACATTTATTTCTAGTTAAGCATTTGGGCATTTCCTCTCTGCAATATTCTTCAGACCAGAGTATAACTCTCTTAAAAAAAAATAAAAAAAAAAGTTTAGAAATGTTTTTACCATTATTTCATACCTATTCCATTAGATCCATCTCTTCGCCCTTATCACATTCATCCATATCATTTTTTCAGAATTTTTTTTTTACCCCGCCCGCCCCTTTTCAGTTCCCCCATCCTCATGGCCCATACTCGTAGCCAAGACTTGGAAGCTCGCTTCAACACCTTGCAATCTGGTCTCATTGAGACCCAACAAGAAGTGAAACAACTCAGTGCCAATGTTGCCGCCATCAATACAACCATGCAGTCCTCAATGGGCGAAATCAAACAAGACCTCACCACCCATCTTGAATCAGTCTTTTCGGCACTCTGCACCAAACTGCATATCCCTATAGATAACCCTTCCTCTTCCTCACCCTCACATACTGAAGGTGACCATTCCTCTCATTCCCATACCTTGCAGAACCATCACTTTCAATGTGACCTACGCCTTCCATGGGTGGATGTGACCAAATTTGATGGCTCAGACCCCACTAGTTGGGTAACCCAAATGGAACATTACTTCTCTTTATACATCATTACAGATGACTTGGCCAAACTCTGGTATGGTGTTCTCCATCTAGATCAAGAACGTTGGTAATGGTGGCAATGGAGAAAAAATTTGCGTCAAGGGTATATTGCTTGGACACAATTTTTGGCAGAGCTTTATGAATGCTTTGACACTGACACCAACCATTTGGGCCGTTTGAAAAAGCTGAAACAATTAGGAATAGTGGAAGACTTTATAGCTGCCTTTGAGCGCCTGGCTTTTAGAACAAAGGGCATGTCTGATGCCTTTTTCCGAAAGTGTTTTATCAGCGGCTTCAAGGATGAAATTTGGGCCCATGTCCTCATGGCTTAGCCTAAGAGTTGGGTGGAGGCTACCAAAAGAGATAAAGAAGCACAACAAGTTGTATCTTCTCAAAACCACAAACCCTCCTTCATCCCTTGCCTTAAACCAATAAATCCCACTGCTCCCTCTGCTCCACTAAATATCCAAAAATTGACCCGGGCTGAAATGGCTGAACGCCAACTCAAAGGACTTTGTTATAACTGCGATGAAAAATATTTCCCGGGCCACAAGTGTAAAGAAAAAAATATTTTTATGGCCATCTCCAAGGAGATTTCGGAAGAAGATGAAGAAACTCTCTCTATGTCTGAACCACCTGAACCCACTGACATAACCCCTCCCTCAGACCCTCCGGAAGTAGAACCAGTCATTTCCCTCAATGCTCTCACTGGCTTCTCCGCTCCCCAAACCCTCAAGCTAATCGGTTACATCAAGCATCGGAAGGTCATCATTCTGGTTGATAGTTGCAACACCCATAATTTTATTCATCACCGCATTGCCCAAGAAACTCATTGCTACATCCATGTTGTCAATAATTTCCAAATCATGATTGCCAATGGTGGTTCCATGAAATGTGGAGGGCGTTGTGAAAATGTGCGTCTCCAAATTGGTAACTACCACCTGAAATCCCATATGTTTGCTATCGACATGGGAGGTTGTGACATTGTGCTGGGTGCAGACTGGCTAAGGACTTTGGGTCCCATTCTCATGGATTTTAAAGACTTAACCATGCAATTCGACTAGGAGGGCCACCAATATAAGTTCCAAGGCATCACCACCGGTTCACCTGAGATCATTAGTTTCCATCGCATGGAAAAGCTGCTCAAAAAGGGTCATTCTGGTGTTATCGCCCAACTCCATGCCATACAATGAACATAGACACCCTCGGTACCGCAAGACCTCCAAGCCATCCTTTCTAAACATCAATTGGTCTTTTCCACTCCCCAAGGCCTCCCTCCTTCCCGTGATGTTCATGATCATTCCATTCCCCTTGTACCAGGAAGCCTTCCTCCCAATATCCCTCTGTATCATCACCCCTTTTCCCCAAAAAATGAAATTGAGAAAATGGTCCAGGAACTCCTTAATGCAGGTGTTATCTGCCCTAGTACGAGCCCCCATTCGTCTCCTGTGGTCATGGTACTGAATAAAGAAGGTTCTTGGCGAATGTGTCCTGACTTCCGTGCCCTCAACAAACTTACCATCAAAGACAAATTCCCCATTCCTGTCATTGATGACCTCCTGGATGAATTGAGTGGCACCCAATTCTTCACTAAATTGGATCTTTGTTCGGGCTACCACCAGATATGTATGAAAAGGTCATATATCCCCAAGACTTCCTTTAGAACTCATGAGGGCCACTATGAGTTTTTGGTCATGCCCTTTGGCTTGTGTAATGCCCCCTCCACCTTCCAAAGCCTCATGAATCATGTCTTCCATCCTTTTCTCCTCCATTTTGTCTTAGTTTTCTTTGATGATATCCTCATCTATAGCAAAACCTAGACAGACCATCTTGCTTATGTGGATTGAGTTCTCCATCTACTCTCTCAGCACCAACTTTTCCCGAAACAGTCTAAATGTGCTTTTGGCGCCTCAGAAGTAGAATACTTGGGTCATCTGGTTGGAAAAGATGGCGTCAGGGTGGATCCTAAAAAGATTGAAGATATGCAAGACTGGCCTCACCCAAATACTCTTAAGAGATTGTGTGGATTTCTAGGCTTAACAGGGTATTATCGCAAGTTTGTTAAGAATTATGGGAAGATTGCAACACCTCTCACTGTTCTCCTAAAAAAGAACTCTTTCACTTGGACTCCAGCCGTTGCTCAAGATTTTCAAACCTTGAAGATGGCCATGTGCACCACTCCAGTCCTCGCCCTTTCCGATTTCACAAAGACCTTTGTGTTGGAATGTGATGCCTCAGGGAAAGGAATTGGTGTTGTCCTTATGCAAGAGGGTCGAACTTTAGCCTTTACCAACAAGCAACTATCTAAAAGAAATCTGGGCAAATCCATCTATGAAAAGGAAATGTTGGCTATTATGCATGCCATGGATCTGTGGCGTCCTTATCTATTGGGGCAACGGTTCCAAATTAAGACAGACCATCAAAGCCTCAAGTATTTTATGGAACAACGCATTTCCTCCCCAGAAAAACAAAAATGGGTGACTAAACTCTTTGGATATGATTATGAGATCATTTATAAGAAAGGCAAAGACAATGTGGTTGCGGATGCACTTTCCCAAAAATATGAAGATGAAGGATCCCTTTTTTCTCTTTCATTCATTGTACCGGGTTGGCTCCAAGCCGTTCTCCAAGAATGACGAGAAGATCCCAAAATTTCGCAGTTGATCCAACAATTGCAGTCCAATGCTCCAGCTTCCCCAGGGTACTCTTGGCTCCATGAGGAACTTCGATACAAAGGCCATTTGTATTTAAGTAAACAATCAAAGCTTAAATCCACGGTACTTTCTGAGCTTCATGCTACACCCACAACAAGGCACTCTGGGTTCACCAAAACCTATGACAGGGTCAAACGTTCCTTTTTCTGGGATGGCATGAAACAAGACATTCGTAATTTTGTAGCTGAATGTGACATGTGTCAACGCAACAAGGGAGAAACAGTCAAATAGTCGGGCACACTACAACCGCTTCCGATTCCACCTGCTATTTAAAAGGATATCTCTATGGATTTTATTACCGGCTTACCCAAATCAGGAAATAAATCTGTCATCATGGTGGTTGTTGATCGCCTTTCCAAGTATGCTCATTTATGTGCCCTTCAACACCCGTTTACAACATCCACGGTGGCTCAAATCTTCATGGATCAGGTCTTCAAGCTTCATGGCATGCTGCACTCTATTATTTCTGATCGCGACCCAACTTTCACAAGAAAGTTTTGACAAGAACTGTTCAAGATACAAGGCACATAATTGCATCTCAGCACAACTTATCATCCCCAGACTGATGGCCAAATGAAAGTTGTCAACAAGTGTTTGGAAACATATTTGAGGTGTTTTGCCTCGGAAAAGAAAAATCAATGGGCTCAATGGTTACCCCTAGCTGAATGGTGGCACAACACTTCATACCATACAGCTACACGCATGACTTCTTTTGAAGCAATATATGGACATAAGCCACCTTCAGTTCTCTCATACTTACCGGGTGCCTCGAAGGTCCAGGCGGTTGACCTAACACTTACAGCTTGAGAGGCTATTCTCCGTACCCTCAAAGAGAATTTGGTTATGGCATAGAATTGCATGAAGCAATAAGCAGATCAAGGTTGCTCTGAACGTCAATTTGCAGAAGGGGATCATGTGTTTCTTCGACTGCAACCTTACAAGAAAACTTCCCTAAAGGATGAGCATTGTCAGAAGCTAGTGCCCAAATTTTATGGTCCTTATACCGTGCTCAAGCATGTGGGACAAGTCGCCTATCAGTTAGCTTTTCCCATCCATTCGAAGCTACATCCTGTTTTTCATGTTTCATGATTAAAGAAGGTGATTGGAGCTAAGTGCCAAATTCAAACCAACCTTCCAGAGTTAGCTGAAGAAGGATCCATTTGGCTACAACCAGAAGCAATTTTGGACTAGCGTGAGTGCCGCCTACGTCAGAGAACCATCAAGGAAGTGCTAGTCCAGTGGAAAGATACAACTCCAACGGACGCTACTTGGGAACCAACTACCATTCTGTAGCAATTTCCTCATCTCAAGCCTTGAGGACAAGGCTGTTTTTAAGGGGGCAGACATGTTAGGGTCCTAACCCGCACATAGGTAGAACAATATATTCATATGTAATAAAGGTCAATATTAATAAGGCCTTTGAATAAAATAGAATAAGGCAGATGTAAGAAGGCCTAATAGAAGATTCCGCTTCTAGAAGGATCTTCCTCTAGATGCTTCTTTTTAGTATAAATAGGAGTCGAGGGTATGAGAAGCCTAGCTTGGATATTATTGTAATAGAGCTTTTCTCAACTGGAGGTTGCCCCCTCGAAGAGGCCCGTGAACATTGCTTTCAGATTCAAAGTGCTATTTCTGTTGTTATTCTTATATCATTTTAGTGTTATTGTGGTGAATGTTCTAGTTATATTGCTGTTATTCTGCCATTACTAGCATTTTATTTCTGTTCTGTGTACATTTTATATCTGGTATATTACAGAAAGGAAAGGGGGTTGTGGCCTCCTTCCGGTTGGAGCTAGAGAATTGGGGTGTTGGAGATTCCTTCAGGTTGGATCCTGAGAATCAGGGGGTTTTAGCCTCCTTTTGGTTGGAGCTAGAGAATTCAGGGAGTTGTAGCTTCCTTCAGGTTGGAGCATGAGAATCAGAGGGTTGTAGCTTCCTTCTGGTTGGAGCCAGAGAAATAAGAGAGTTGTAGCTTCCTTCAGGTTGGGGCCTGTAAATAGGGGTTTGTAGCCTCCTTCTAGTTGTATCTGGAAAATTGAGAAGTTGGTGCTTCCAATGAATGTATTGTTTGATCTATAAGAAAGCATTCCGTGGTTTTCTCCCGTTTGGGTTTCCACGTAAATTCTAGTGTACTGTGTACTTGATGTGATGTTGTTGATGGATTGCTTCTTATGATTATATGTTCATGATATATTGATGATATATTGATGATATACTATTGATTAAGTTGAAGTTTATATATTGTGGTTAAAAGTGGTAAAAGTGCTCATACTGATTTACCCCCCCTCTTAGTATTCCAACAATTGGTATCATAGAAGGTTCATTTAGGAAACAATTTAACCACTGGAAGGTAGATCATGGAGATCAAGAATAATGCATACACAAATAATGGAATACCATGGTTTGATGGTCAGATTGGTCAGAACTATGATATGTGGAATATTAGGATGATTTTTGTTTTATAGGCATAGGGGTATGATGTTTGGAAATTAGTTGTTACATGATACAACACTACAAAAAAACCTCCAAAGACTACAACCAAGAAGGAATTGAAAATAAAAAATAAAATAGAAATGGATTTCATCTTGGAAGGATTAGTTGATTCATTAAAAGGGAAAGTGGGAAAATGTTCATAATCTAAAGAACTTTTTTTTTGTTTGCTAGTTTGTTCATGACTCGTGGGACTATATTGTGGCTTGAGAAACCACGACTCAGGGGCATCTAAGCCGTGAAAATCACCTGGGGATTGCACTCGGCCTAAGCCACACCAACCCTTAACATGGCTGGATTTTTTTGTCCTTGCAGGTTTCGAACCAATGACTTAACATCACAGAGTGCCTTAACAACACACTCCATTACCGAATGTCCTACACCTCGGGGACTATAAGATAAATAATTTTGGGATAAGCTACATGATCTCTTTTTTGAAGAATCTCCCATCACAGAGCCAGAGAGTTCTAAATAAAGTGTAGGTAAAAAACAAGAAGAAATATGCTCATCATGTCAGACAAATTTAGAAAAAGAAGATTGTGAAGAAGAAGGCATAATAGACCTTGAAGCAGAATTAATCAGTGCTTTAGAAGAATTGACGAAAGAAATGAAGAAGAACAAGTCTCTTGAGGAACAATTAGTCAAGAAGAATTCTCAAGAAATTCCCAAAGAATCCCAACATGTCGTTGTAAATCTAAAAGCTCAGCTGGAAGAATCCAAAAGGAATGAAGAAACATACATAAGTCAGACGAAAGAGAAGCAATGTTTGGAAGCTGAAATAACAACACTAAGAATGGAAGCAATAGAAGAGAAGCAGTGTTTGGAAACCGAAATAAAGGAAGCAAAGAAGAGAGAGAATATTTTGATAGATCATCTCAAGGAAATATCTGAGGACTTAAATCAACTTTAAGAAAAAATTGGTCAAGAAGAGAGAAGAAATGAAAAAGAAATCATCTCCTTGAAGATCCAACTTGAAGAAGTAAAGTGAACAGAAGAAGTCATGAAGAGACAACTGATGAAGAAAGAAGAAGAGGTTTAGAAGCTTGAAGAATTTTTCACATTGAGAGCCAAAATCGTCAAGCTAGGCAAGAATGATGAAAATCCATAAACATCCACATCATCAACAAATGTGTTGGGTGCATTCGATGAAGTCTACATAAAGCCCCAAAGGTGTAGTTACGGTACCCAAATATTGGTTGAGGAATATGGACATGAAGGGCAATGTAAATGTAGGTAATACACTCATAGATGGATAGTTCTTGTCGTGTCATTTCTGGTGATAGGTGGTATGCCACGTGGTTCCTCACGGTTGAAGAGTTATGAGGTCATGAAGTTGGAAGCCCCAAAGATGGGTTAAGAATACCCTATGGAAGCCCAAAATATGGGTTAAGAAACCCCTAATTGGTTGCAATTCATTAATGAAAGGGTAAAGTGGTTGTAGCAATAAAGTTCAAGATGCCCTAAAGTTAAGGAAAAAGGTTACTTAGAAAAAGTATATATACAACTTAAGAAGTCACTCATAAGTACATTCACACACACATTCTATTGAATATCTTCTATGTGAGTAAGTAATTCTTATATGAGGTAATCAAGGAGATCTGAGGCTAATTTCAAAGGGAATATGAAGTGAAGAAGGGAGAAATTCCAAGGGAGGATGAAGTCTTGTGAGGATGTGTTCCAAGGTATGTTATTTACAGGCCATCTTACCATTTTCACTATAACTTTATTTATAGAATGATTCAGATAGAGAAAAATGGAGACTATCAAGAAGACATATCAATTTACTTGTGGTATAAATTTCATCTTCTGGGTCGTTTTATTTTTGGAGATACACTCTGTGGAAAATAGGGTTTTTGGCTAGTCCTGAAACTAGTCCCAAACAAGGGTTCCAGGTAAAACAATAACAAATTCTTCATAGAGTATCCAAATATAGTGAGACCAAATGAATTGGATATATTATAGTCCTTAGTATATTTTTTATAATTTTCAGATCCATATATCAAATATTCCACGTGTGACATGCTCTACAAGTTTGCTCTCTAGAATAAGCCAGAATTCAGCAAGGTCTTCCATTTTTGCTATAATGCCTTTTCTGGGATGTTACTAGAAGTGAAACTTGGAGTAATTGTAGAGAATATATTGAATAATATTTAGTTCAAGTTTCAGACCTTTAATCATTACAGGTATGGAGTTATTCTTGTTGAAAGTTAGGGTTTGTGACTAATCCAAAAACTAGTCCCGTGAGACTAAGGTAAAGTTTGATGAAGATACTATTATCTTGTTTCTGAAGTTGAGGAAGGTGTGCAGGTATGTGATCAGATACACCAAGAATTTATAGAGTCACATATATGTTTATATCCATGTTTTGAGGGTTACATGTTGATGATGTTATGGTGCATGCTTGAGGGAAGTGTTTGGTATATTGTTGAGGCATTGTCACATGCTTGAGGCACATATTAGGTGCATGGTTGAGGCATAGGCACATGATTGAGGCACATATTAGGTGCATGGTTGAGGCATACACTTGGTATATGATCTTGGTTATTTGGTATTTTGTTGAGGTACACCATTGATGGTACTTTATTGATATATCCTATGGTACATGGTGTATGGAATGATTGAGTGATATGGTATATGGTTGAGATACATTGTTGGTACATGGTATGGTACATGTGTTGATGTAAATGGTTGATACATGGTTTGGTACATGATTGGTACTTGGTATGGTGTTGATGTATATGGTTTATGGTTGAGGCATATGGTGCATGTTTGATGCACGATTTGGCATAGGTGTTGGTGCATGGTTGATGCACTTGTTGTGGTACAAGTTGTGGTACACGATTGATTCTTGGTATGGTATAGGTTGATGGTTTGGTACATGATTTGGTACATGGTTGAGACACATATCTTGTGATGGTATGTTGGTGATATTGGTACACGCTTGGTAGGGGCATGTGTTGGTGATGTTGGATATCTATTTGAGAGGTACCCTTGGTATATGATCCATGTGAGAGGATCTGGTTGAGTATCAGTGACAATGATAGGTTGGACATGTTGGATATAGTGACAGATTGACAGGTTACAGGTTAATGTGACAGTGGTAGCGACAATTGGTCTACACTTATATTTCCAGGGGGCAGGATGGGGAAAGGAAAGGGGGTTGTAGCCTCCTTTCAGTTGGAGCTAGAGAATCAGGGGGTTGGATCTTCCTTTAGGTTGAAGCCTGATAATCAAGGGGTTGTAGCCTCCTTCTGGCTGGAGAAAAATAATTTAGGGAGTTATAGCTTCCTTTAGGTTGGATCTTGAGAATCAAGGGGTTGTAGCCTCATTCTGGTTTGAGCCATAAAATTTAGAGAGTTGTAGCTTCCTTCAGGTTGGAGAATGTAAATAGGGGGTTGCAGCCTCCTTCCAGTTGTAGCTGGAGAATTGGGAAGTTGGTGCTTCCAATGAATGCATTCTTTGTTATATAAGAAAACATTTCGTGGTTTTCTCACGTTTGGGTTTCCACATAAATTCTGGTGTACTCTGTACTTGATGTGATGTTGTTGATGTGATGATACTTATGTTTATATGCTCATGATATATTGATGATATATTGATGATATAATGATGATATACTGTTGATTAAGTTGAAGTTTATATATCGTGGCTATACTGTTGATTAAGTTGAAGTTTATATATTGCGGCTAAAAGTGGTAAAAGTGCTCATACTGATTC
>ML795411.1:158555-223194 GCA_009831015.1 Picea engelmannii
AAATAATCCTCTTTGACTTTGTCACTTCACTTTATTATTTAAATAATCCTCTTTGACTTTGTCACTTCACTTTATTATTTAAATAATCCTCTTTGACTTTGTCACTTCACTTTATTATTTAAATAATTTCTTCTTTGCAAGAAATTTGACTTATTTGACCTTTTGGGGTTTCAAGCCAATCATATGAGGGTCCTTCAACTTCGTAAGGCCATAACTCTCAAACCGTGAGGAGTTATGTGATGTTCCACATACCACAAGAAATGGCATGACATGAACTATCCATCTAGAATAGTATTACCTACAAATATACCAAAACTCGTACCATTATACATCAAACAAACTTGGGTACATTACCCAAACCTTTGTGCTACCGGAATTCACTACCAGTCTTTCTTCAAGGGTTGACATCAATGACAACCGATCCAATTAATCAATAATTTATTTGTGCTTATTTTAGCTTCTCATTGGATTCAATAACCTCATCTTTGAATAGGTTAAGGAACTTATTTTCTTCTCTACTTCCTTCCATCCGAAGATATTTTATTTCTTCTTCCAATCGAGATAACTTGTGGCCTTGTTGCTTAAGGAATTGATATTTTCCTTGTTCCTTTGTCTTCAATTATGATATATTGAGGATGCATTCATGCCTGATGTTCTCCATTTCAAATTTATAGATCTGATCCTTATCATCTGTTATGACCTGGAACTTATGTTCCATTTCTTGTTTCTGTTGTTGCAGTTGTTGCTCCAGACCTGCCACTCTACTCTTATAATCTTCTGATTTGTAGTTGAGCTCATTTACCATGACAATATTTCCCCCTGCAAATAAATGTTGTGTTTCCATTGTTTCTACTACTTCTTTCTATGGGTTTTCTTTGGTTTATCCCATTCAACGTTTCTTTTAGGTTTTCCTTGTTCATAATTTTCCCCTGTCCTTGGTTGCTGGGATGGTCTCCTTATAATTCCCTTCTTTGAATTGTTGTAATAGTATCATCGAATTCTAATAACTTCAAGGATGAATAGGATAAATTAGATGTACTACATTCAGAGGAGTCTCTGGGTTTATAGGAGAATTCAATATTGATATTGCCTTGGTAGAGCTTGGTGTGGAGCTTCCACTTCTCTCCTTTCCTTCCTTCTTTCTTTTTTCTTCTTCAGCTCCGTAAGCTTCTTCTTCAATTCTTTCTCGCTTTTCTGTAGCTTTGTGGGTTGTTTCCTTAGACAACTTCCTTTGTTCTTCTACGACTTTGTAGGCCTCATCATCCGAACACTTATTTTGTTCTTTTGTGGCTTTGCGGGCCACTTCAGCCTCTGTAGCTTTGTGGGGTTTGACATCTTCTGCAACTTTATGAGTTTTGGCATCCTTCGTAGCTTTGCAGAATTCCTCCTTAGGTGACTTTTCATATTCCTTCTTTTTATTCATTTTCTGTTCCACATCAAAACATTTCCTTAGTGCTTCTTCCTCTTCATCCTGCTGATCTCTTTTATCTACATCTAGCCTTTCCTAGATGTCAATTATTAGTTTCTATAGTTGTTCTTGAAATATGATCTTCTTCTTTTCTTACTCGATCAAAAAAGAGTCAATCTAGTGTGTCCCTGATACACAGGCTAATACTTCTTCAGAAGATTTTGTCTCGTGGACAATTTCTTCTTCTTCTTCTTCTTCTTTGTCTTCATGTTGAAAAGGGGGCTCCTTTTTCAAAGTTTTATAATAATTATAGACGACTTTCTTGGGGTCATTTCCTTTTACTGTCCCTATACATAATCTTATCTCCTTAAAAGCTATAACTTATTTCTTTGCATGGGAAACATTGGTCAAGGTAAATTTCCCTATTTTGATCAGGAAGCTAGGCCAAATTCGTTTATTCCATGTTAGCAAAGTCGTTTTTATGCCTCTTCAATCATTTTGTATGCTACTTCTCAGTCTAAGAGCTTATCCAGGACATATTTAGGTAGCATATGTGAAGGATAATTGTATCCATATACATGAATATAGGTATAGCTCTTCTCTATATGTCAATCTGCAATTTCTTGCAGGGTTTCTAAGGCTCTCCTAACAATCTCTAAAGGGTTTGGCGAAAAAATAAATGATATAGCAGTGCCACAAAACAATAAAAAAATTGACAAAAATGTTCCTGGTATTTGCTCGTACATAAATCAGAAAAATATACATGAATTGGGGGTGATTCGCGGGTCCATTTCCAATTCATCTCGGGGATAGGAACATATGCACAAATAACATTTATAAGAAAATAAGACATGTAAAAACCTGGTTGTGTGCTCACACTTGTCTCCTAAACATTGAGGCTGATGTTGGCTGATAGAATCAACACCCAGTTGAATAGTATCCCCTTTTCTTCTTCTCAGTATGCCATGTTCGTCCATTCCATCTTGAAGTGAATGCACTTGTAAATTATGGCCATTAGCAATTGATACAGTACCCTGAAGTATTGAGTATTATAGACCCTATTGAGATTAGTGATAAAGGGTGTTTATTCATCTCACTAGTCTTGGAGAATCTCCAATGGATTCGACTTCTCCTTGGAGAAAGCTTCCCGGAATTCCTTGTTTAAGAATACTAGTGGTTTTGGCATTTTATAAATTCAGTGAAAGTTATTTGGAGTCAAAGGATATATGGGATTCCCTTTCATGTTTGTGATTGTCTGGGCCTACGCATTCACATTCTTGTAGGTCCATTTAGCTACCTCATTGTATGGTAAAATTGCAAGCTGTGATGCGATGGCATGAATAGCACTTTTCTATATGTTCCGATAGAATTTTATGTCTAGATCATTTTCTAGAAATTCTCCGCTGCAGAAAATTCTATATATAACTTCATATGCAGAGAAATTTTGAAGCATAATGTTGTGAATAGTATATGATATTTTCATTGCATCTGGTCAGTCTATTCAAGATAACATGGTATATTGTACAATTCTTCCTCTACACCCTGAAACCTTTGACACCTCCTCTCTCTTCAAACTTGCAAGGTTAACAAGTTCGTAAGTCCTTGAGAGTGTATAAAATGCACAATTCTCTATTCGAAAATATTAGTTGTAACCCGAGAAATATGTTTCATTAATACACACAATTTTCTTATGCCTCTAATTTTAATGGAAGATCATGTGAACGATCACATCCCTATCTTACATCCAACCTGTTCATCATCGATATCATGAATCCATTTAATTCTTTGTATTTCATTATAGGTGAGAAAAGAATGTGAACAACTAACCATTTCGGAAAACATGTTTTGCGGGACTAAAGATTCTACGGCTTGCGACATAATGATGAATGAGTGAATTCATCATAGGTTCATCTAGCAACGATATTCCACATAGATAGTTCCATGGGATTTTGTGGAATGCAACATGTGGGTTAAACAAGGAACTATCAATATCACGACAGGTCAAATACCCACAAGCTTTGTCTTGTATCTTCTTCGGAATGCACGTGCACGAGATAAGAGGGACACTGTTTTAAGATTGGAGGACTTCCACAAGGATAAGACCACATGCTATGTGGGATACAACATGTGGGTAAAAGTAGAGAATTGTAGGAGATGTTTTTGCACAGGTTTCTTTTGGGAGATATTTCACAAAGGTATGCACCTCATGGATTGCGGTGAAATGTGTCAACAAGCGCATATGTACTCCCTTCATGAAATACCTGTGGGGATATTCCTACAAGCCTGTGCTTTGTGGGTTGTGGGTGAAAAATGGTACTGTCAATAAACGACTCGTCAAGGAATTCCCACGAGTTTTCTCTCGCAAAAGCATGGTTCACTACTCTAGGTAAGTGTAAGTATGGAGTTAGAGTATGATTGACCCGCATAGGCGATCTCTCTCCACACTTTGTTGGTTGAGGTTTCACATCGACTTGGTAGGTTTGAGTTGGTTACTCTGCAAGAAGGTTCTTTCAATCACTAATACTAGTGGGAAGGAGAGTGTCCCATAATACCTTTGGGTTGTAATACTAGCAAAGAACAATACACACTCTTTACCTTCCATGCTGAATCAATATTGGGGTTAGGTAGAATGGTTTAGAAAACATCAAGTGGATTTAGTGACGATCATCAAGGAGAGAAAAATTCTACGGCTTATAATAGTTAAACCTTAGAAAACATTTTGTCTCTGATATAATATTAGGTAGAAATTTTGAAGGGGGGTCCCATTCAATTTTCCTAAGAAAGAAATATTTAATGGGAATTGTTGTGGGTACAACAATTGGAAAATCATTAGGAAGAACAAGTTATCTCTATCCTTATGAATTCAAAGGTCATTTCTTGATCTGGTGAGTATAACCTTGCATAATTGTGGTCTTTTGTCTATATCATGGGTTGCACATCACTGAGTTTTTTTCTGAAAGGTAGGAGAAAGTAGTAATAAATTTTAGATTCCTTTCTAAGCATTGTCTATGAGCCAAAGTATGAGGTAAATTAATTAATTTCAACCCGTGCACAATTTACGACAAAGTATGACACCGCACAAAATATTCTAGTAATTTGACATTAGGCTAAGTTTGTTCCTCATCTCTCTTTCCTGACATTGCTTCACTGCTAACGAGCGTCCATAGACTTGACAGAGTTACCTTGTTACCATATAAGCACGACCTTGCTACCAAGGAGAATCCAAAGCCCCAGTGGCTTTACTTATAATTCCCACACAATTTTATAGTGTTTTCAACTTCCTTTAAATTTTACAGTGAGATCACCCTTATAGATTTTGATATAGCGTTGCTAGTGAAATTGGGTGTTAAGGAAGCAGGGTGGTATGAGAGTTGCTTAGATATGTTGGCCCTGTAAAAACTTATGATTATGATGGGTATCCTTCTTGAAGACATGGATAGGTTATAATTTTAATGTGAGGTGGGTGGGACTCATGGATAACACTTGAAAAGGTAGCTATAGATTCATACCCTACCTGCGTGTAAGCACTGGAACTTCTTGTGAGAGTAACACCATGACTAAGAGAAGATCACAATTGAAATTTAACTTTGTAATGTTTTCTTCCAAGGCCTAACTTGATAATTTTAACAAGATTATAAATATTTGTTCACCCGATTTTCACCGTTTGACCTTGGCGTCCCCTTTTCCATCTCGAATCATATGTACTGTATTCTCGGGTTTAAAATTTTCAATGAGAACAACCCTGTAGAAGGTGGATCCCCATTTCTTGTAACAAATATTATGTTACTTGCAACAAGTATATATGAGATGAAAGTCTAGAAAGCAAATGAGACAAGCAAATGGGTCAAATATTTATTCAAAAAAAAGGTAAAAGAAACTAAAAATTCCATTGTACAAATGCAAATTAAAAAAGGGAACCAAAAATTTCAAAACAAACAATCATACAATAAATCCTACTATGTACATGTCTACATCACCCTTGGTGATAAGGAAAAGTATATCTTGAGGGATTGGCCGTTAATAGGGAGTTCCTCAATCTCCCCTTTCAGATTTTTCAGTTTAAATGTTCCAGGAACAATTACTTCATGAATTAAGTATGGGCCAATCCATAATTGTTGAAACTCAGAATGTTTCCCTTTAGCTTCATTGGATTTATCCCACTTCATAACTAGGTCCCCTACCTGGAATTCTTTAAAATTGGCTGAATTCTTATCAAACCAACGTTTTACTAACTCTTTGTGTTGAACTAATTTTTTCTTAGCTTCCTACCTCTCTTCTTCCAATTTGAGGAGGGTATTTAATTTGTGGTGCATAATTGTACAATTTTCTTCTTGAGTGGATTGAGACAATTGTAGGGAGGGTAGGTGCATGTGAGTAGGTAGAATAATTTCCTGACCGTACACCAAGAAGAAAAGGGAATTACCCAAGGAGAATTTTGGTGTTATCCTATCATCCCATATGGCGTTAAGTAATGCTAAATGTCAATTTCTTTGGTGGTCGACAACAGTCTTTTTGAGAATTCTTATCAAGTTTTTGTTTGTAGACTATGCTAGACCATTTCCTTGGGGATAATAGTTGGTTGCATATTTTATTTTGATTTTATTTTCCAATGCATATTCAGTTAATTTTAATGAATAAACATATTTTGCATTATAAAAAACCAAATATTGAGGAACACCAAACCTGGTTACTATGTGGGAATTAAGGAAAGATATCACCTGATTTTCGTTTACCACCTTGAGCGGGATAACCTCAGTCCAACGAGTGAAATAGTCTAATGTTGTCAAGATTTATTTTTATAGCTGAGATGAGTTGGGATTGATTTCCCCTATTATGTCTAAACCCATTGTTGAAATGGCTAGTCCATTGTAACATGTTGTAGTGGGAATGCATGTCTCTTTTCTGTTTCAGTTGACTTCTAGTATACCTCGCAAAATCTCGCATATGCATGCACATATTTGAACATTATAGGCCAATAATAACCTTCTCTAATAATCTTATGTGCTATTGTGTTTCCCCTAAAATTTACTCCAACAGGACCATCATGCAATTATGATAGAACTTTTTTGCATCAGAGTTTTGAAGGCATCTTAGCAACACATCATTATAGTTTCTCCTGAAGAGCATTCCATTGACAAGTTGATATTCAACAAACTTAATCCCAATGATATTTCATTTTGTTGGTTCTAGATATTGTGGGGCATAGCCATGAGTCAAATAATACTTCATTTCATAGTGCTAGGAGTCTGAGGTGACATGAACGTAACATACTTCCTCTTTGATCAAAGTCTCCTCTTCATAGAGTTTCTCTTCACTATTAATACGTCCTTCTGAGTCTCCAACGAGCTTACACAACCCTTTCCATTTCACATTTTTCGTAGGTTTAATTTCTAAATCATATTCTTGAAGGGAAGTCAACCAATTATCCATTTTCTCCCCCAGGTCCTTCTGTACGAGCAATTTCTTGACTGTCGGGTAAGGTACTATCACTTTCATTCTGAACTTTGATAGGTACAATCTAAAATGTTTTACTTCCTTGAAGATAACATAGGCCTACTTATCTATTGAAGGGTAGTCAAGTTTTTCTCCCTGTAGTCCAAAGCTCATAAAGGCCACTCGGAATTCACTCCCCTCCTTGTTCTTATGAGTAAGGACAACTGCAAATGAAGTATCAGATGCAAACGTATTGAGGATGAAGTTTTAACTAATATCAGAGCTTAATAAAGATGGAGCCTTGTCTATTTATTCTTTGATTCTTATGAAGGACTCATTTTCTTTGTGACCCTATCTGAATTCAACATCCTTTTTTATCATGGCTTGAAGTGGTTTGATAGTTTCATCGAAGCTTGGAACAAACCTTCTGAAAAATTTAATCTTTCCAAAGAATGATTGCATAGACTTCTTATTATGGGGGAAAACAATTTTGGAAATTGCTTATCCTTTTTGGCTCTATCATTATCCCAGTTTTGGAAACGGTTGGACACTCAAAATAGGATAAGTGTGAGATGCATTTCATTAGTGATATGATACATTTATATATACATTATGTTGACGATTGGATTTGTACTCCAATGTGTCTCTTGGATTCCCGACATGCGTTAGTACAATCGTGACTCTTCACATTCCATGAAGTTAGTAACCCAAAAGGATTACGTTTCCAACATTCCCCCCCTTAATCTGAAGGGGTGTATATGAGTCCAAAGTGAGATATGATATCTGAAAATGGGAAGCTAAAATATGGAAGTGTGCAACTGCTGATGGATGAATGTGCTCTCTAAATCTGGTGGTTTTGGGATGACCACAAATCAAATGGCTAGAGGAAGCTGATGTATTCTACTAAATGGTGATGCTGGCTTAAGGAAGACCACAAACCAATTTGGTGATTTAAGGATGGCCACAAACTCTGGAAACCTGCTCTAGGCTCAATGGTTCCTGAAACATTTCCTAAGTTAGCTAGAAGTTGGCAGTTGATGTCTTTTGCTAATTGGAAGTTCTCTTGATGATGGTTTAATGATGGCCATAAACTGTGATGTCAAAGAAGATGGAAATCTTGTATCAAGGGGAGGTTTAAGGGAAACCACAAATCGTTGTCTAGTAGAAGATGTAAGTCTTCTACTAAGTGGTGTTTTAAGGGAAACCAAAAACCAATCACACTCTCTTGTCATGCTCATGTTTGTTGTTTGATTGATAGGGATTCAAAACTTGAAGCTCGACTGTCAATCATTGATGTTGTTACCCCCTGCCAGGTACAAGGTGAGAAGATCAAAATATGTCTACTACAAGATGTTCCAATACTCGAGAATGGATTCGTCGGTATGACTGACATATCTTCTTGGCTATTGATGACCATCGCCAAGAAGCCATCCACCCATAGTGGTTCTTTACTCTTGTATTTGTCTTGCGTTTAAAACACCTCTATGAAGGATGATTGTGTTGTCCACAATGCTCGCAAGGAAGAAGATCGAAACACTCATATTCAACATGGCCAAATCGCTGACAATGTTGGCATATCTAAATTTTCTCTTGATTTGGAGCAAGTGAATGTGAACTGTCTTGGAGAAATCCAACACTCTGGAACTGGATCGGTTTGGTATAGTTCGGATTATAAAAGGTGACATCTTTTTCATATCTGATATTTGTTCTATGCTTGTTCTACCTAATTTCTTCCCAAGCTCTGATGATCTGCTTGGAAAGAGGAAGCCGATCTTTACCTAAAGTTGACTCACTGAGTGGCTCCTGCACTAATTGTTGATATGAATCAGAATCATCATATTCTTCGTCTTCAAAAAGAGGGTGATGAACATGAACTAGTTCAAAATGTTGTCGAAGATTTTGTCGCTCAAGCGCATCATGAAGAAGACGATTCTGAGTTTGTAGTAGTGCTTCTTTGGCCTATGAAAATTTCAAGAAGGTCACAACAAACTGCAAAGTTTCTTTGTCCATGGTGATTGTAACAAAGGAGAGGATTAATGTGTTTAATAACTCTATCAGTTCCTCAACTTGAGCCATATTTAAGACAAAACTAGACATCAAGGTTTCTTGCAAGTCCACCTAGAGTTTACAAGGAAAACTTAATTATGCAGACAATAAATAAAGGGCATCGACTTCTACCGAAAGTGCACCCGTTTACAAAAAAACACAAGTAAACTTGATTGCTGAGATTTCTGTGGTGAGGAGTATTTTCAGGTGAAGTCAGAAGAACCACAATATTATCCATTGAATGTCGACGTTTCAGATCCATATCAGGATCCATCATCATGACAAGAAGCCTCCATCATCACGACAAGAAGCCTGGGTTTATTTGTGAGAAGAGAAGGTTATAAATAACTAAGTTTTGGGTGGTCTGCAACCCTTCTCATAATTTTTACCCTGAGCTTTTCTAAATGGTGGATTTCGTCCAGAGTGTCCCTTCCGTACAAGGAGATAATCTGATTGCTGAGATTTTTGTGGTGAGGAGTGTTTTCAGGTGAAGTCGGAAGAACCACAGTATTATCATGATCCATCATCAGGACAAGAAGCCTGAGTTTATTTGTGAGAAGAGAAGGTTATAAATAACTAAGTTTTGACTTGTCTGCAACCCTTCTCATAATTTTTACCCTGGTCTTTTCTAAATGGCGGATTTCGTTCAGAGTGTCCCTTCCGAACAGGGAGATAATCTGATTGCTGAGATTTCTGTGGTGATGAGTGTTTTCAGGGGCCGGTCGCTCAAGTAAACTTATGCAAGTATACCTGATTCTGGAGTTGAAATGTTTGTCAGAGTTGATCTCCAATGACACAAAGCTAGTTGCGTTGTTCAGGAACAAACCAGGAAATGTAGATGGTGTATCTTCCCATACTCTCGGAATGTCATCAATGCAACACGACCAAAAGCTCAATCTTCTCGCAACCAATCTAATCTTCTACCATAATGCTTCTTCAAATATTTCTCGTCAATTTCGTGACTAGGAAAGCATAATAATATCATATCGAAGATGACAGGTGAGAAGATATAATTCTCATTTCTGAGGTTTTAAAAGACCATTCCCATAGAGTTCAAACGATATTCCACTGAGATCTTATGCACAAAGAGTGGTTCTGTTATTCTTGTTGTCCGGAGTAGCGAGTTCCAAAACCTCGCCACCGAGATACTTAAGAACAGTAGCAAGGTACAACGGAACACCGACCTCTACACACACTTCAGATTTTGGCAAATGGTCTCATACCATATATGTTCATAATAGCAAATTCGTGTCCAAAGGTCATGCACGGGTGCTAGAGACATGAAGAAGAGACACAAATTCAAGCAGGATCTCAGGTCTACAATCTAAGTTTAGAAGAGATGGGTCCCTTTCAAGCTGATATCGGCCACAACGCTCTGTGAACTTGAGCCAAAGGCGAGCCCTCCAAAAATTATCGAGTGCCAAGGCGTAGGCCAACAAAAACACTTAAACCTCCAACACCAGTTGTAAGTAGAGGGCGTGTAATTTGTTTAGAACGGTTATGATGAGCTGTAAATGCAAATGGTAATGATGAGTTTCTCTTGCTCTTGTGCAACAGTCAGCCAGAGTGTGCATGGATAGAGCTCGCGTAGTGTCTGTCGACGATGGGCGGGTATGTGCATTGTGAGTTCGAGGGGGCCGGTCTCTCAATCGATGAAGAGACCGAATGTATGGGTGAGAAAATGACGAGTGTTGGATGTGAGGAATTTCTCGAGGTCGGAGAGCAAGAGTCACTATTGAAACATGCAAGAATTAGGGTTTCAGAACGTCGCACCGAATAAAATCTCGACGACCATGAAAATAAAATCGTTGCCAGATAGTTTGTCGATGCATTTTTAAATTAAATAGTTGATTCTGCCAATCGTAACAGTTTTATTGCTGCGGGGCTGGAAATAAAGAAAATGTAACGAAGATCATCCTTAGTCTACAAGATCATGGAATGGAATGCAATGCAAATTCACTAGGACCATTTTTACAATGACATTCCACAACTTAGGATTAGGAGACTGTTACAACTTAGTGAGCCACAGATTAACGCAGAAACCTAGCAGAGGGTGTTAGTTTTCAACAATGACAGGCAACGCAGAAACCCTAGTAGATAGAGGAGCGGATACATGACAGGCAACGCAGAAACCCTAGTAGATAGAGGAGAGGATACTAATGTATGCGGGACTGGCGAGATCAGAGTGGAAGAAGAATCTTAGATCTGACAACGAAGGAGGGCGTTTTTACATGAGGATGAGTAGTGGAATTAAACCAAGTTGCTATGGAAAACTATCATAGCTTTCTTCAAGCTTTGATACCAATGAGAAAGCTATGATACCATGTTGGACATTCAAAATAGGATAAGCTTGAGATGCATTTTATTAAAGATATGATACATGTATATATACATTATGTTGACTATTTGGATTCATATTATGTTGACTATTTGGATTCATATTTCAATGTGTTTCCTGGACTCCTGCATTATTCAGTGAAGTTAGTAATCCAAAAGGATTAAGTTTCTAATAGAAATAACAAACCCTAAGAGTTTTATGGTTCACATGATTTTTTTTATCCTTAGAGAACACACTCACATCATGGAGATAGACTACCACTAATTTTCCAATCAACCCCCTAAATTCTATATCCATAGCTCTCTAGAAAGTTTCTCATGCATTAATCAATCCAAAAGGCATTATTTTGTATGCATAAGTTCCCCACTTCATTTTGAAAGTAGTATTCAACTGATCATCATGGGAAACTAGAACTTGATTGTATCATGCGAAACCATCTAAAAAAGATAACATCTAAGATCCAGAGACACACTGTAAAATTTGTTCCATCGAGGGCACATGGTAGTTATCCTTTTGTAAATCTTTGTTCATATTTATAAAATCAACACAGAGCTTGATGTCTCCATTTGTCTTCCTCACAAGGACTAAATTGTAAATCCATTGCGTGTGTCTGACAGGAAATATAATATTAGCAACCAAGATTTTATTCAATTCTCCCTACACTGGGGGCTTTAAGTTTGGATGCATTTTCCTTACATTTTGTTGAAAGGGTTTTGCCCGAGGCTTCATTGGCATAACACATTGAATGATCCTGATATAAAAAGTTTTGAGGTCATCATATGTCCATGCAAATATGCCTTTGTACTCCTTAAAAAAATTGATAAAATTTTTCTTTTTGTCTGAGAACAATTGGTACCAAGATTGACATTCTGCGGATGGTCATCAATCCCCAAATTGATGACTTCATACTGCATATATGAGCTCTTGGTTTTGAAGTTGGTGACCTTCTTGAAATTATCCTGTAATTCGTAAAGCTTTTCGAGTCTCACCATAGTTTTGGGAATAACATTGGCATGGACCATTTTTCATTCAATTGATTGTCCTGGAGTTTAGTTTGGCAATTTAAGTCTGACTCATGTTGGTCTTGATCAATGGTTGAGTCCTTAAAGCTATCTTTCATGTGAAAGAAACTTATGATTTGTTGGTCATCATCAAAGACCCTCCAATCAAATATGTTATTAAGTACCGAAGGCTTGTATAATAATTCCATAGAAAAAGTGTTAGGCATTATTCCTTTGGATGAAATTAGTTTAGATGCAAGATTTTCCAATAAATCTGCATCAAAATTTGAAGAATGAGGAATGGGACTGGTATTAAAAGATTAAAAATTTGTTATTAAATCTTGTACCTCTTGTTGGTAGTGTTTGAGATGACTGGAAATACAATGGATAGTATTTCTTGCTTATCTTATTACAATTTCAAAGTCTCCAAACACCTTTATCAAATTGAATTTGAGATCTATTTATTTTCTTAAATTGTGGATTAGAGCCTCATACTTAGCAGTATTTGTTGGTGCGTGGTTATAAGACCCTAGCTTCAATTTATCTTAACCAACAAAATGCTTCAGATACCAGCCCTTTTGGCATCACCTGCATGCAAGTGAAGTCTCACCTTAGGCTTCTATTGTGGCTATAGGAACCAAGTTTCTGCAGTAGTGAGGGGATGGGAGGCGATAATATTATTCATTCTTACTTATTTTCTCTGTGTGCATTATCCCGTGTCTGTTATTCCTTGACTACTTAGTGAAGTTAGTTATATAGTACCATTATACTACATATTGCAACATAAAACCATTCAGTGTAACATTCATAACTACAACACAATGTTCATATAATAAACAGATCTAGTCTAACATGCATAAACATACTATTCATCATCATTCACATGAAAAGATAAGGAAACATAATAATTAACGTGGTTCACCCAACTTTGGGATACGTTCACAAGTGCTGGCTTCTTTATTATTCTTTCTGTAATCATTCCAGGCTTGTGCACTGCACTTACAACATATATATCATGATATCTTTCTCTCCATCTTGCCTAGCCACTTTGCAGTGCAAGCCTCTCTCTACAACTCCCCTTAAACCTTCAGACATAGACTTTCTCACATCCTCAGTCTATTCTCTCACTCTCTTTGTGAACCCCTGTTCTACCTGACCCATTACATATTTATACATGGAAGCTAGGGCTCAAAACCCTATTTTCTCATTCCCAAAACCCAATTACAACTAATTTCGACTCATTTACAACTCATGTTGACTCTTTGTTTGGGTGTGCTTTTCCTACTTTTGCGTCTTCATGTTGTTGTTTCCTTTTCGAATGTTATTCTTTTATTTTTGCGCATCCTTATGCTTTTGCATGCCAAACTTCTATCCCTCCTTTTCACTTGATTTATCTTCTTGCTTTATTCTCTTTCCTTTCGTTGCTAAGTATGCTTTTACTGCCCTCTTCAATCCTGCATGTGCCTTCACTGTGCACTCTGCTCTTATCTTCTCTTATTTCTTCTACTATTGCACATCTCCTCCATACTTAGGATTTTCCTTAAAACCATATCCAAAATTTCTTGTTCAACATGCCCCCAACACTCACCCATGGCTTGTCCCGAGCCACTCACGCCTGCTATATCACACTCCTCCATACTTCCATGAAATTTTGGGACTTTATTTTGTTGTTGTGACCTCTTTTCTAACTTCAGCTTTTTGTTCCACAATATGTTCTATGACTTGCGTAGTCAGGGTCATGAGTTTTTCTTCGTTGTCATGCGCTTCCTGCTTCACCTTTCCCTGTGCAACTACTAATTCCCCGATTACTCTTAGTGCTTCATCCTACAGTGGCACTAATTGTTGTTGGAAGACCTTCTGCTGGTCCCGTATATTTTCAATTTCATTGTGCGACTACCTTTGTGCCAATATGGTCGCCATGTGCTCCACTGGTGGCAGCTTACTTATATTTTCAGAATCCTTTTTTGCCTTTTCTTACGCATCCCTCAATCTAGCTTCCACAACCTTCATTTCTGGATCCTCCATTATGTTCATCCAGATCTGTGCACTTTCCCGATAGAGCTTTGCATATTCCTTATCCAAATTCTTGCTATTTTCTACCATGCTCATAGTGTTTCTTTCTCTTTCTTCCCTCTCCTCTGGTGGTGTTCCCGACATACTGCGCGATTGTAAGTCATCAATCCTTATGTAGAAGCCTCTAATGGCTTCGCCAATTCTTGAGTCCCGTTCTTCCATTATGGCCTCTACTACTATTGGTACTTTGGGGATCTTCTTATACAACATTTGCATGTCCATTTGTATCCATTGTGCCATTTGGTCGGCATCGTCCTTTTCTTTTAGTGTTTTCTCTGCCTTTTCCTTGACTTCATTCTTCTCCTTCAGTGCTCTGTCAACTTTTTCTTCAACTTTTCTCTTCTCCTGCAGAGTAGTTATATACTTTTACTGTGTTTCTGCCTTCTCGTCTATCACTTTGATCAATTCTCTGCATGCTAACTCTGGGAGAAACCTTATCTCCTGCATAATACCATTCTGCAAGCTCTATAGTACTTGTATAGGCATTCATGACACCAATATGTTCAGGTGACTTAGTGTTTTCATCTGGTATTACAGTTTAGGCGTTGGGAACTCGATTTCATTTAATTGGATCTCCAACACTCTACGCCTGTATGCTAAGTATGACATGAATGGATTAGTAGTCCTTGCTTCCCTAATCAGGCTTGTTGATGCTCCTTACCCGAGCCTTTCTTTGGTGCTATTTGCACTGTCTCTAATAGTTGTTGTATCGACATTAACTAGTCCCGCACCTTCTGGTGTTGTTCCTCTTGTTTCCGTGATCATTCTTCAATTTCCTCTTCTGCGACGTTCCGCACTTGGAATCCGATTCTATCCATGTCACCGTATGTCAAATTATAGATAGGCGATACTTTGTGGGATTTCCTCTTTTTGAGCATAGTTTCTATTGGACCCTTCCCCTTGTATTTTTGTTTGACCCCTGCTCTTGGGATTACATGATATACACCTTCTGCTGATTGTCCTGTCTCCAACATATTTCCTTCGCTATTGTGTTTCCCATTTCCCTGTCCTTCATCTAGTTCTTCCTCTTCATTGTCTTTTTATTCTTCTTCATCTGGGTGCTTTGTTCATTCCACAGGAACTTTCCACTCTTCCTCCCAATCATTGGAGATCAAGCATACATCATCCGCTATCAACTTGTAGCTTGTTGGTATCCACTGGTGCGTAGGGTCCCTTATGAATTGGATGTACATGTGGTGAATTCCTTATTTAAATCACACAATAGCCTGGTAAGTCTCTACCGTCTGGGAGGTAATGCGTGGTGTGTGCATTACTAGGTTCTTGATCATGTCATAATAGACATAAAATATGACATTGTTATCTCTTTGTCTCATTCTATTTGTCGTATTCCATAGGTTTGCATACCGCACAATTGCATTACCTCTGTTGGATGTTCTCAAACATTGGTAATTGCCAGGTTCCGTCCAACCAACTAGTGCGATCAGGATGAGAAGCCAGGCATAATGAACCTCCCTTCATTTCTCCTAGGATTCTATGCAATCTATCAAAAATTGATTTACCATAAATGTGGCCCAATTCATTTGGACCCCCTCTACACATTTTTCTGCCTCTTCGATCACTACGACTGACACCTCATCCGTACAGAATTTCCGCAATAATTTGCAGGTCAAAACATGCGTCACAAATCGCACAACATCATCACTTTATGTTTGCGACATCCAACCCCTGCTTCCCTTTGAAAGTGTTGAATTTCTCCTTCATAGTTTTCGATCGTGCTTTCTCTCCTACCTTGTTTGTGAATAATGTTGCCGGATCCTCTCCTGCTTTTGGCAAGCCTGTGATCCACACAATAAGTTGTGTATCAATGGGTATTGGTGGGTCTAGCCACAAAGTTCCTCCGTGGATGCAACTTAGTATCATTTTGACACAAACATTTATTTCCAGACTTCGGCCAAAGTGTGGAATCTCTAGCAGATTCAAGATTCCTAATTTATCTAGTTTTGCCGCCCAAATTTGTGGTTCAAGAATAATTTCCCTTGTCCCTAGTACTCTTTTGGTGCACAAATTTTTCTCCCATGCTAGATCGATATTTTTTTTTTCATTCGTTATGTCATGGTCTGCAAATTTCAAGGCAACAATCTTTCCTAACATGTCCCCTTCGACGATTACACCAGGTGGTATTTTTGGTGTGATAAGCGAGTAATTTCCATCTGCGGGTACTCTAACCTATGGTGCAGTTTCTTTCCTTGGTGATATATAGTCCCTATGAAAGCTCGAATATGAGGCTGAAGCCCCGGGTGTTTCCACGAACACTGGTGCAACCGACAATCTTTTTGTTTTCTTGCATGCTGCGACCGTTGGTGCTCCAACTTCTGGGGGTGAAATTGTTCTTTGTGACTGATTTGTTTACTTGCTCTGTGTTAGTTGTGGTTTGGCTCTGGTTCGGCTCTGTATGCTCACAACTCTTCTCAAATGCAAATAACCTTTCACTATCGGGCCCTTATGCACTTTTATAACCATTCAACATTTGTGTAATTGATTTCGCGCTCAAAGTAAGTGTCAAATCCGGTCATAGTCTACAATCAATACTTTCCTTACTGTGACATTAATTCCAAATCCTTCAGCTTGTTTTTCCTTCGATCTATTAGTCTGTCCCAATCCTCGACAACGCCTTCTACTTATGACTATGCATCTCCAAGACGTTTCCTCATTACAGAGTTTTAATTGTTGTTTCCATGCTTTAATGCCTTTAACGATCATGTCTCACACTTAATTTTTGCATGCACGTAACTTTATTTGCATTATTTATGTTATCTGCGTGATACTTCTTCCTGTCTACCTTTGTATTTCTTCTTGTTTTCCCACTTTTTATTTGTTTTCTTCTTTTTTCATTTTTTTTTTACTTTTTGTTTGTTTTTATATATTTTACCTTCCTTCTATAGTACATCTTACTACGATACATGTGTTCTTGTGCAACTCACATTAAGGCACATATGATCGACCGTTTCTAAATATTTTCAGCCAACTTCCATTCACCATGCCCCCAGGGCTTCTCCATTCAGTGTTTCCAACTACGCAACACCTGCCTCCATCACATGATGAATCACATAGGGTCCTAACCAATG
This sequence comes from Picea engelmannii, assembly GCA_009831015.1. Taxonomy (NCBI): domain Eukaryota; kingdom Viridiplantae; phylum Streptophyta; class Pinopsida; order Pinales; family Pinaceae; genus Picea; species Picea engelmannii. Next base: position 175,941 of record ML795411.1, read on the forward strand.
CATTCGAAACTTTCCTGGGTGTTGCATGAAATTACTATCATAGAGTAAAACTAAGTCTCCCACTTGAAATTTTTTCTGTTTGATGTGTCTATCATGCCATGCCTTTTCTCTTTCCTTTTGAACTTACTGATGGAACCCTGCGACAAAGTGATCTTCCTCAAGTTGTACCAACTATGACAATCTCTCCTCTACTGTGCCAAAGTCCAAAATATCAGTAATCGCTGCAATGTGTAGGCTAGGCACAATAAACTCCATCATCATCACTACTTCTTTGCCATAGCCCAACCTAAAATGTGTCTTTCCTATCAATTTTTTTCTTGTAGTCTTGTATGCCAATAATAGTGCAGGAACCCTTGAGTCCTAATCATCTCTCTCTTCATTGCAGATATTTGTCAGCGTGTTCTCCAAAATTTTATTAAAAGATTCTACTATCCCATTGGCCCGAGGGTGATATGGAATAATCTTCTGATGATGAATTTGAAATTCCTCAGTCAATGTTGTAATCGTCCTATTTCGAAAATGTGTCCAATGATCAATGAGTAGAATGCGCAGGAATCCAAATTGTGTGACTACATTATCAAATAGAAACCACACAACAGTCTCTGCAGTGCGGTCTAATACTGGTGCTTCTTCTTCCCATTGAGTCAAATACTCTGTCACAATGTTTATGTACCTAGCTCCTGATCTTCTTGTTGATGGGTTGATTGGTCCAACAAAGTGTATTTCCCATTTATCAAATTCTTGCAACGTAACCTGTGGGTGTAAGGGAATCTCTGGATGGATTTCCCACCCTTTAACAAACATCACATGCCTGACATTATTTTTTGGCATCCTTATGAAGTGTGGGTGACTAGAGCAGTGTGCACAAAATATTTTGCGCAGTTTATTTACCTACGTAGTGTCTTCCTACAATCCCTTTGTGCACTTCTATGATTATCATATGCCTTTCATTCTCTAACACACATCGTCTCAATATTCCATCTCCACCTAACTTGTATAAGTTCCCTGCAATTAACTGATAGTCTACTACTTTAACCACTAATTGTTTCTTTTGCGAAACTGTCATGTCTGATGGGGACATTCTCGTATTTAGAAACTGCACAATGTCTACAAAGTAGTCATCCACCATTTTAACTGAAAATAATTGTGCATCTAACAAACTGTCATCTAGATTCCCTACATCTTCTCCTGATAGTATGTGCGATAAATGATCTGATCCTGCATTCAACTTCCATGGTTTCAAAACAACCTCAAAATCATATTCCTTAAACATCAGTAACTACCCGCATATTCTCCCCCCCAACACTGGCTTGTTCATTAAGTATTTTAGTGCAGAATGGATTGTACACATATTAAAATGAAAACCCAATAAATAATTTCTAAACTTTTGTAGCGCATATACCATTGCCAATCCTTCTCATTCTATAATGGTGTAATTCTTCTCTACTATTGACAATTTCCTACTTGCAAAAGAAATTGGGTAATCTATATCACCTTCCCCTGGTTGAGATAGTATTGTGCCCAAAGTTATGGATGATGAATCTACATGAAGATGGAACTCCTTCTTCCAATCTGGGAAGATCAAAATCGACACATTCACTAATTTTTGTTTTAATATATCCAAACCCTTGTGACAATCCTCATTCCACTGGAACTTAACTTCTTTCTTCAACAACTTCTCCATAGGTGTTGTAATCCACGCATAACCCTTAATGAACTTTCTATAATATCCCGTATGATCCAAGTTTTCTCTCAACTGTCTGATTGGGGTGGGTGGTTGTAAGTCCAAAATCAGTACAATCTTGGCATGATCCACTAATAAGCCTTTCTTACACACCACACGGCCCAACAAAATTCCAAAAGGCGTTTAAAAAATACATTTCTTCAGATTCAGTGAAATATGACATTGTCTACACCTATCCAACATTAACCTGAGTACTTCTATGTGATCTTTCAGTAGACTAAACACAATCCAATTGTCTAGATATACTTCAAGGAACTTATGATTAAATTCTTTAAAAGCTGCAACAACAACCCTTGAAAATATTGCAGGTGCATTCTTTAGTCTAAAAGGCATCATTGTGTACTGATAGCTTCCCCACTCTATTGAAAAAGTAGTCTTATACATGTCTTCCTCTGTGATTTTTATTTGATGGTACCCTGAGAATCTATCTGTGAAATAATAGGCCTCCCCTCCTACATTCTCTAGTACCTCATTAGTGAACGATGTTGGGAATGTATCATGTAGACATGCATCATTTATCTTCCTCAGGTCTACACAAATATTGATTCCTCCTTTTTTATTATCTTGTACCAGCATTGGACTTATCCACTCAGATTCCACCACTGGTTCAATGATCCTTGCTTCTAACATCCTGTCTATCTTCGCCTTCACCTTCTCTTTATACTTCATATTTAACCTGTACGATATTTGTCGCACTGGCTTAGCACCAAGTTTCAAAAGGATCTTCATATCTCCTAACTCTCCAACTATCCCCTTCATCTATGAAAATGTAGTTGGGAATAGATCCTGATACTCACGCAATAAATATGCAATCTTCTCCACCATTTCATCATTCCAATAATCTCCTATCCGTGAAAAATTTGGATTCTCTGTCGTCTCAATGTTTACCTTCCGCGTCTTTATTGGTTTTGTGTATGCAACAAGTTCAAGATTTGGCCCTTCTACTACGCGTTCTCCCTCAGTTTCAAGTACTTGCACATTCCTTGGATCTTCCTCACCATGTTCTTCTTTAGCGACATCGTAACACTCCAATATTTCATGGACATTCATAGAATCTTTGTGCGCACTGCACACAGGTACTGTGCCCATCAAACCTTCTTCTGAAAATATATTGGTTCAAATGACCTGCAATGATGCATCTAGTAATGGAGATTCATGTTCAAACGCAAATGTTGCTTTAAACCTTTGAATCAGTTCATCCCATTCTATTGTTCCTCTGTGCATTTCTAATTCCAAGTACCGGTTCTTTGGAATTGTATCCAGTGTATGTATAAACCTATGCGCCCATTCCCTTTTCGCTACTGAACTCCATATGGTTCTGCACTACTCAACATGAAATTCTAGGTCACTTACCCCTATATACTTTTGTGCAATATTCTCCAACTCATTACAAAATCTTACTTGTATTCATCTTCTACGCTGCGACCGGTCTGCCATTCCCTCTTTATGTATAACCCACCATCTAGCTGGAGTAGCTTTCAGAACAACATCTAGTGCCAACAACCTTTGTTGTTCGGGTACCTGCAACTCAAATGCCTTTACAATTGAACTAATATCAGTCAATCCATCACACCTGAAATCAACCATTATTGGGTTGTGGTTATGCTTGAAAAGAGGTTTGTGTGCTATCAAAATAAGTTATAATCCTGCAGTGAATTTTTCCATGGAGGAAATGAATTGAGAGCCTTGTGAAGGTTGTTATGAGAACTATTGAAGCAATTGAGAGTTCATAGAGTTCCCAACTGAGAGATTCCTAGCCAACCAAGTGCACTAGGGGCCCTGATAAATGAATGGTATAGCCCGAGGGTTTGTGAGTAGTGAATGGGGGTACATTCCTTGGGTAGTGCGGGTTGTGGGGAAAAGAGAGAGTTGGAGGATTGGAACTCTTAAGGAAGTAGAAACTGTTTTTTGGGGCTTCTCTGTGTGGAGAGTGGACAACTAGTGGGCTGTATCTCCTTGTGGACTCATAGCCTCAGTTCGAGGGTGGCATGTTGAGAGAAAATGAACAACAATGCCTATGGATGGGAAGTTCAACCTTCATATGAAACCAACTAGTCATTTACAAACATATAAGTGTTTATGTTTTATTCTTATATTATTTACTCTAAGTAAATGGTTTAGATGAATGTTGGGTATTTTGTTGTTGCTTGAATAATTTCATTCATGATTCTCTTTATACTATTAGAGGCATTTAGAATATGGTATCGATCAAATAATCAAATTTGTGTGATATGTAGTTGGTAAACTACAAGAAATTAATTATTAATAAAATCTTAATGATTTAATGAGTTTCCGCACATAATGTTACACAGTTGGAGGTTGGGTATGTTACAGAGAGAGAGAGAGAGAGAGAGAGAGAGAGAGAGAGAGAGAGAGAGAGAGAGAGAGAGGAGATAAGGCAAAGGGTAGATAGGTAGGGGAAAGAGGGCGAGAGGGGGAAGGGGAGATAAAGAAAGACAAGGAAACAAATAGGAAAAAAAGGAATAAGAGCACACACATGTTCTAGGAACACATGCACGTTCTTGGAGCATGTGAACGTTCCGAGGGCATGTGCGCATTCGTAGGAGCGCATGCGCGTTAGTTCTAATTCAATTTTTTAAGGGGCATAAATGACAACTCTTATGTATGTGCATATTGAGTTGGTTTCCTCAGATTTAGGTTCAGGATTACAAACCAAGTGGTTTGGTTTGCAAATACATAAAAACTCCATTTTTGTGAATGCCTCTCTATATCTATGTTTTTGACATTATTTTTCTATAAGATACACAATTTTTTTATCGATGAAATTATAAACATAGATAGAGTCGGCTATGTAGATTCCAAATATATAATTAACAAAAATTGATATTGTTTACTATTTTTAATCTATTTTTGTCTTGACATATATCATGATCCTAAAATACATACCTCTTTTATTTTTGTTATAACTTTTTATCATCTTAACCATTTTTAAAATAAGTTATATGTCGCACTAGAAGAGACTGATATAATATACAATATATATATATTTTTGATAATGTTAATACCCTAGTATTCTAGACTAATGGAAGACGTTATAATTTCAAGGATATATTGACTTTCATAATTTTAAGATAATATAAAATTAATATTATAAATTTTGCAAAAATATACTGATCTAGAACAATGGGTTATCTACAATTATACAATTGTTTTCAAGCAAATTTCATCGTTAAGGTACTCAAAATCTACACTAAGAGACACATATACCTTATATTTTGCTTGAAAAATAACATACCACTGTTAGTAAAACTAAAATTTCACATCATTGTTCACAATTTATATAAATAATTTTTTTTATATTTGGAAAGCTAATTCAATTTCCTACATTTCATCTTTTTACATCATATGCAAATTCATTGTAAAAGTAACTTGAATAATCCCTCCATGTTATCATATTGTTGTTTTTCCATGTTTTCATTTCCACTAACGCGTCATGAGAGACCATTATTAGCTTGCACGTGCCCTACTATATTTTTTATAATAAAATCATGTTAATCTCAAGGGTGAGTTCTTGTATATGTTTTAGAATCTGGAAAATGTTGATAATTGTCACACTGCACTACATAATGCATCTGAGCACGAGAATCCTAATGTAGAGCAACGAGTCCACTAATACTCCCAATCAAGTAAATCACCGCTCTCAATCCAAGATTCTCAATCTTTTGTATGGGGACTTGAGATCCCATTTTTTTATGTGCCATCTTCACAATACATATTGGCATAATGGTCTATGTGATATGGCCATGGAGGGAAGGTTTTCAAGTTCACTGGCTCACCCCTCCTAGAGAGGTCGGTCAAGAAGTAGATATCTTCGGTGTTTTTTTTCAAGGATTTTCCTTCTAGCATAAAGGCCTTTGCATTGGGGTTCCAATACTCAACAAGGTGATTCAATAGTCTCAGTTGGGCCCTCATGAATGGAAAATGGAAGAATTTCCACAAATCACATTTTTTAATATAGCCACATTTGTTGGGTCCTTTTCGACCATTTGGTCCACTTCCTCATGTTCTTTCTCTCTCCAACACACATACATCTTGATCATGCAAATTTTTGGGAGTCAGTGTCTTTGTTTTATCAAATTGGTGAGCATGTAAGTGCATTATTTTGAATACAGTCGCATATGTATGCGTGTTGAGTTTATCTAAGCTAGCGTACATCCACAATCAGAGCATGGACATTATGCGTACTCACACAATCATGAAAACTTTGAGGGCGCGTGGCCCCCAAATTCCTCTAAAAACTATGAAAATGAATGAATTTGGAAGAGAAAGGGAAGGGTACTTACTTGATTCAAGAATGATTCAATTCCTTCCACCATTTCTCTCTAAATGTGAAATTGAAGAAAGAGGTTTTTTTTTCTATTTTTGGGTTTCTTCAAACAATGGTAAAAATGACCCCTTTTACTTCTATTTATAGATTTTTTGACCCTGTTTTGACCTAATTTTTCCATGTTTTCCTCCCTATTATTGGCTCGGTGAATGTTTGATTCCTCTTGGAGATATTTTGGTCATTTACAAGTCTCATGTGCTTTTGATTCGATATTTTTTAATGCATGGGTAGTACTTATACCATCCTGTGACGGAGTTATGTTTTTGTCATTTTCATATAGAGTAGGCTTTTACCACCTTACATTTTTCATTTTATTGAATATTTCCACTTTGCCATAGGATCAATCCCATCGAAGTGAGACATGGAACCTTCTATGATGATTTAGAAGTGTCCTAATTAGGTGGTAGATCCTTCCTCTCCATGGATTCCCTAGATAGATCCTTGTCTTGCATTATAACATCAATGTTGTGAGTCTTCTATAGGATTGGGAGTCATTTTAGTCCCACCATGACTTTGTGTTGAAGCCTCGTCCTTCTTCTCTATCTTTTTTTGGCCTATACCCATGGGACTCCCCAAGAGCATGGTTTGTATTCTTTCAAGCTCACTTAAACTATGAAAGTGACATCTAACAAAGGATTATTTATCCTTTTCGGCCTCTTTTAGATTACATAAGAAAAGGAGCCCCCATAGAGTCTTCTTTAAGCTATTTTCAGAATATCTAAAATTGAAAATATTTTCGAGCGTTCTTGTTGTCCTTCACACTTGTCAAAGTTAAATCTGAAGTGACATCTATCCGACGATAATTTACCCCTTTTTGGTCCGAAAGGCTAATTTTATGAAAAAGATACGCCCTAGGAAATATGGTTCACTAGGAGAGTATTCTAAGGTGAAATTTTAACCCTTTTTTGGGTCCGAGGGACTAAATTTACAAAAAAGGGCCATTCTCCTTGATTTTGGTTTATCACTTTTTTGGGCCTTGGAGATTGTTTACGAAAAATGAAAACTTTGGAGTCTTTTATAAGCCCTTTTCAGACTCCCTAAACAAGAAAATATCATCGAGTGACCTTGTTTCTTTCACACTCATTAGTTGGACCATAAAGTACATCTATTTGGCATAAGTTTAACCCTTTTTCTAACTAATAGATTATCCAGGAAAAAGGTACACCTCTTGAGACATGTCTCGCTAGGAGAGTTCTCCTAAGTTATGTTTTATACTTTTTCGGGCTCAAGGGACTAAATTTACAAAAAAGGAAGAGGGAGTCCATAGTTAATCTCTTTTCAGACTCCTTAAAATTGAAAATATAGCCAAGTAATCTTATCTCTGTCACAGTCATTAAATTGGTTTTGAAGAGACATCCTTTCAGTATAAGTTTAACCCTTTTTCAGACTGACTGGACTATGTACGAAAAATGAATACTCTAGCCACAGGGACTAGAAGAGTTCTCCTTGGTATGGTTTTATTCTTTTTTGGGCCCTAGAAACTAAATTTATGAAAAATACCACTTTGGAGTCTTCTTTTACTGGTTTTTTAGACTCTCTAAATCTGAAAAATCATCGATCTTACCTTCTTTGGCCTTGTAAAACTTTACATTGAAGGAGGCTCATTGTGTCAATCCTTAATTGCATCGCATGTCTCACTCTTGCATCTTTGGCCTAATGCCAACTCCATTTTGTTGTTGCTAAAATTTTAGAGCATTCCTTAAGTGCAAGCCTTGCAACATTTTTTTCCTTTGCGTTCTGACACCCTAACCCATTGAGGATTTTTCTCGAGTGTCCATATCCTACACATGTCTCCTTGCATTGAGCATCATTTTGTTCCATGCAATTAGAAATAGCTTGTTTTTCCACAACACTCGTTCCTCCTTTGTAACGTAGCTTCTTTTTATTATTTTTCAAGCTCGTTAAATATATGAAAAAGACAAAAAAAAATCAAATATTCCTAAAAGAGGGGATGAGAAAACATTCTCTTTTACTGGAAGAAATTTAGTCACCCATGGATAGAGCACATCCTTCATTTTATTTTGCAAATAAATGGGATTTACTATGGCCTTAGGAAATTTTTCTCGTTACATAGAGTTATGTCCTCCTCCATTTGATTACTCCTACAAACATATGGAGAGTTTGTGGTGCCTCATGTGCCACAAGCTTATGTAAATAACAATTTTCCTGAGTCTTTTCATATGTCGTCCTCTTTTCCAATGGAAAGTCTTACGACCTGAGTCAGACTTTCTGCATTAGGTCTCTTGACCTTCATGAGTCAGCCATCCCAAGAGTCTTGACAAATTTACATTCAAAATCAATGAAGTTTTGTGCCTGATGATAGAGATCCTCCAGTATTTCCATGACAGTTTGTCAAATACCTCAGGGTAGTGAGTCTTACACTCCTATTATACTCCTACCTGAGTTTTGAATATCTTGAAGATATTCATCAAGTTATGAAGCTATCACATCCAACTACAGGCATTGATGCCTCCTGAAGACTCATCTGAAATTGTATTTGTATATCTTCTGATGATTTTGAGATGTAGATCCATTGTGTATTATTCATGGCTAAAATATATATTGGCATACACATTAGTCATGTAGCCATGATTACTATATATGGCATGGATCTACAGTGTACTTGATTGGGAACCATGCTTAGTTTGTCTTGAGCATGGGTATGCTTGCCTCGATGATTATTATTATTCTTTTTGCAGATGACATGCTCATGAATCCTCATCTGGGCTCACTCGAATTGGTTCATTTCCCACTCTATTAAATATGTTGTAATGCATTTCAGCCATCAGTTTCTCTTCTAACCTCACACATTAGGGGGCATATTTTATAGCTCAAAATGCCACTACTATGCATTTCTGACATTGGCCTACTCATTCACACATATGGCAATCATTTTTTATGAGGTTCCTCTTAAAATAAAATAAAAATTATGGTGTACAGACCATGTTGTATATGCAGTGCATGTACATATGCTAGTTGCATGCCTGACAACCCGCGTATACTCTAAAAAGTTGAAAAAATTAAAAAAAAATTGTCCTTTCAGGCGGATTTTATGGGCTATGTCTGGTTGCAAAACCATATTACATCTTATATCCCTTCTGAAAATGGATTAACCATATTTTATCCATATAAAATGGACCTAGGGGGGTCATTTGGAGATATGAAAAGAGAGGCAAGAGAACTTTGCCAAATTTTCTCCCTTGCATTCCAAGCCTTTTGCATCATGTTCTGAGTTTTCATCCTTAGCATTCCCTACCATCCATCCTCCTTATACAATCCATCCCTTTCCCCTATATTGGCATGTTGGTTGTGAGGATAACGCAATGGGAATGGTGCACTTGGAGTCAAATTATAGGAACCCAGACGAGGTTCGTGGAGCGGCGTCGGAAAGATTCAGGTTGTAAATTCCAATATTGTTATTAATAAAAGATAAACTTATTGTCCCAGATCTTTATGTCTTTATGTTTATATTTATAAATGGTTTACATGAATATCTAACCCTTTAGATGATCTTGGTAGTTATGCATATGTTGTCATATTTTGTTCTTTAAAGTTGATTCAGGCCAGCATCGGGAGGAGGCCTGTAACCCAGAACGAATAACAACAGGAAGGGATATGCTGCATACAGAAGGACTTGAGGTAAATACTTAGATCTTCTCTCCCTTCCCTTAATTATCATTAGGTCTTGTTTTATTTGGGTAGAATAGAATCATTTATGTCTTTTAAGGTGTCAAGGCTCTTCCTAATCGCCAGACCCAAATTAGGGGGATTTTTCCCCATAACACCATGGCACTATTGTCATTATATGATGAAAGAATATCTCTGGAACATGGCCAATGAAACAATACTCTCAATCATGGATGGGAGTAATCAAATGAAGGTTATTTACATGGCTACATTGGAATTTTACTTACACTTGAAAGTATCCCTTCCCTTCAAGTAGATTAGGATCAGAAGATTTTTTTTTCTCATGTATATCATTTTGTCCTTCAATATTTTTTTTCCTAATAAGAATTTGTAGGATCAATATAATGGTTTGGAGATGACTCCATATCCCAATGGATAAGGCAACTAGTCTTGGTCTAGGTCCTTAGTAACCCACAAGGTGCCAATATCCCACAGTTGGAGCCAATTGTCGATATGTTTTTATGTCACTCATCAACTAGGTGATTAGGGTGCATTTTTGAACTACTGTCTTTTTCTAATGAGAACCACTTTTTTTTTTTTTGAAAGTGGAAATATACCTTTCACCTATTGATCATCAAGACCCAACAATTTGTTTTAAAAAATCTCTAGTATTACAGTTCTTCATCATGAAAGGATAACATGGATGGTTTCTCTTTTGAAACAAAGAGAAGAAAAGAACATGATACTAAAAAGAAGTAAATATCTTCTGCCTATATTCTCACTGAATATCCCTATGTCTCAACCTCATCCAACATTTTATGAAATCTAAAACAAAGGTCATATGCTTTAGATATGCCAATTTTCCCCTTCCATTTTGGAATTTCCCCCCTCCATTTTTGAAATTTTGATTAAGTATTATCTCTATCCTCATTAATCTACCTCATTTTCCTTCTCCTCTACTCTCTACACTTCTATACTTAGTCATTTTAACTATTCTTCATACTCCATACTTAGCCATTTCTTATGAATGTGGATGCAAGAATCCTTCCTTCATTTCCACTTTCCACTCCTAACCCTGCAAGTTCGCAACACCACAAGTCTCCATAATTAAATATTTTTACTACTTCCCAAAACTTATCTATTTTCATGTAATCCTACCCCTGCAACCCTGCAACCCACATTCCTACAATCTCTCAACACTTAGTCATTTTCACTAAGTCTTCTTACTAAGTTTTACCGACCCGCATTACCCTACCTTTGCGATTCCCTATTTCTAGGTAATTATAATTTTTGATATTATTATTTTGTGGAATTATTCATCATATTCATAAGTTTCATCCCCTCCCCCCTCCCATCACATTGTGACATGTGGAAATGAGGTGGAACTATCACATCGTGACATGTAGCAGTGATTTGGCATGATGACTAGGTGACAACGTGGCAACCAAAAGTTACAATATGCATAAGCTATGAAGGTTTCCATGGCTTTCTCTACTTCACACATAGACAATATGGGATTCGATATTTCTTATAAAAATGATATGAGAACTATTCCTCAATTCATGTGGGATAAATAAGGAAAATTAACAAATCAAGGGCTCATAATTCACATGGATAAATAACTGGTGACTTAGTCTCTATCTTTTGTAGGCCATAACGTTTGATCTTGATGTCCAAATTGAGAAAGCAAGATCTCATTGGAAAGATAGAAACAAGAAGAACACTTTGGAATTGGTTTCCATTGTTGAAATCATGAATATTATTCCCCAAAAATTAAATGACATTCAAGACTATTTTCTAGCTTGGGAACTAACTATATATATGGAAAATTGTTATTAAAATAAATTTTCGAGCTTCTAAAGTGGGTCCCAGTTAATGGAACATATATATAAGGGGAAAATAAAACCCTAAATGAAAGGAAGTTTCAATAAGATTAAGAGAATATTATAAAAATGGTGAAAGCAATTCAAAGAAGAGGATATTTTGGCAATGGTTATTGGTAGTCATGAGTTTTTATAATAGTTAAAAGTTTGCAAGAAGCAAGTCTTATCTTTCCAATATTCTATGAAATGTTTTGCTTAAATTTATTCCTCATATTTATTTATTCTTAGTTCTTTCCATCAAGTCTTCCATGTATATCTAGCAAACATGAAGATCTAGGTCTAAGTAGTTCTTTCTCTGAATTCTTCCAAACATCTTTCATGATTTTTTAGGTCTTGAGGAGCAAAATACCTACTTGTAAAAAGGCAAATGCAGTTTAATTCAATTTATCTTATTGTCATTAAGATCTTGTTGAGGTTGTTTCATCCCTATTGTTTAATAAATTGTTAAACTTGTTACATTTGTGATGTTACTATAAATTTCTCCCACAAAGAACTATTTAGGGGCATTACATTAGTGATTTGTCAGATGTTGAGTATAAAGCATGCAATTTAAAATGTATTGGCTAACAAAATATTTTTTTAGTTCCAAATAAATGATTATGTAAATTTCTTTGATGTCCTATCCATTTTACTTCTCCTTCATCTTGCAAAGTCATAGTTGATATTCTTCCTTCCTTTTAAAATAAATGATTATGTAAAGTTCTTTGATGTCCTGTCCATTTTACTTCTCCTTCATCTTGCAAAGTCATAGTTGATTCCGAGTTCACATTATTTTAAAAGGAAGGAAGAATATTTGTTGAAAGTAGACTCCAAACCCCATGGATACAAATCTCTGCATATCTAATTATTTATTTTTCTTAAATGATATTATGTGCCTAACAAGTACATCTGTATATAAGAATTTGTATATCTATCTACATAAAAGTATGTACATTTATATATAAGGGTTTCATCGGAAGATTTGTTGGGATTTTCTATTGCATGCATATAAGTATAGAAGAACACTATTCCACATATCAAGAAAGAGCAGTACCACCTCTATAAAAATGTGGAGATTCTTTCTTTCTCCCCACAATATTTTCTCTTGATGTTGGTCATTTTTCCCTGACAGGAAAAAATATCAAAAATTGTTTGTATTCTAAAAAGATAAAATTCAGTTTGATGAACCTAAGACTCTTGAAGAGATAATCAGGAAGGCCAACTACATGTATGAATATATAAAATGTGGAGAATATTTTTATAAGTCTTGGAGGGATAAGAAAAAAATACAAGAAATATTGGAGGAAGAAGGGATTTCAACCTCCTTGCTTCAAGAACAATCATAATACATATCAATAGGGCCATCCATCCCAGAGTGGATCTAAGATGGTAGAATCCTTTGGAGAAAGGGTGAGGCAACCAATAAAATGTAGGGATTTGAATGAGACAATTTGTATAATGGTTTCCTCAAAAGGAAGGAAAAATGAGGAATATAAAAAACATACAAGAGTCAACTACAATGGAACATGTGGGTAAGAACATACCAATAATATATGTTAGTTTGGAAAATTGATAGGGAGATCATTAGTCAATCATGATTGAGGTTGAAAGTAAGATTAACATTCAACCTATTGCAATTTTAATTGATTTATGCTCAATTCATAGTTACATTACCCTTTATTTGGTTGAAAGATTTCATTTGAAAAGAAATGAGCATGAGAAATCATTGTTGGTTCAATTGACTACTGGAAGTAAAAGTTAATGAAATTACCAAAGGCTTCCCACTATATATGAATGGTGTGAGGATTATCGTAGAACTAAACATAGTACCACTTGGTTCATATGATAACCTTTTTGGTTTGGACTAGTTGGATGTGCATCATGTTGTCCTAGCTTTTCATAATAAGACTTCCACGTGTCTTGATGAAAAGGGAAAGAAGAGGATAGTGAAAAGCATTCTTAGACCCATTTATATAAGGGACATTTCATCCTTATAGCTAAATGGATGCTTTAGGAAAGGGTGTCAATTGTATGAAACTCACGTGGAAGAGCCAGGAAAGTGTATAAGCCCAAATATCAAGAAATTTTCAGTGTTGTAGGTTTATGTAGATGTATTTGGGGACATATTAGGTTTACTACCAAAAAGAGATATTGATTTCTCTATTAATTTGATGCTTAGAGCTACTTTAGTATCTGAGACTCCATACATAATAAGTACCCATAAATTTAAGGAGTTGCAAAGGAAATTACAAAAAATTTCAAGGAAGGGGTATATATGCCCAAGCATCTCTCCTTGGGGAGCACCAATAATCTTTGTTAAAAAGAAAGATGTGAGTTTGTGACTATGCATAAATTTTAGATAGTTGAACAAGGTCAATGTGAGAAATAAATATTCTCTACCAAGGATTGATGATCTATTTGATCAATTGAGAAGAGAAAATGTATTTTCAAAGATAGATATAAGGTTGGGATGCCATCAAATAAGGATAAAGGATGAATACATCAGAAAGAGAGCTTTTAGAACCATGTATGAACACTGTGAATCTATAATGGTGCCATTTGGACCAACATATGCACTAGCTATCTTGATGTGCTTAATGAATGTGATATTTAGAAATTACTTGGACAATTTTTTCATTGTATTCCTAGATGAAATTATTATTTATTCAAAGTCATAGGAGGAGCATGAAGAGAACTTGAGGTTAGTACTACAAGTACCAAGAGAGAATCAATTGTATGCTAAGTTAAGCAAGTGTTTCTTTAATTAGAGGCATATTCATTACTTGGGACACATCATCTCAAAGGAAGGAATATTAGTAGATAGAAAGAATATTGAAACTATTAGGGAATGGCCTACACCTAAGAATGTAACCAAGGTAAGGTCATTCATGGGTATTTCTAGATACTGTGGAATATTCATAGAAGTATTCTCCAAGATTTCTCATCCCATTACATATTTATAGAAGAAGGGAATTAAATTTGAATGGATTCCATAGTGTGAGAAAAGTTTCCAACTGTGAAACAAATTACTTACTGATGCACCCATTATTAATAATGTTGACCCAAATGAAGATTTTATGTTATGTACATATTCTTGCAAAGAGGGACTTGGTGGAGCTCTTAGTCAAATGGGCATGTGATTTTTTATGAATCTAGGAAGTGTAAGGAGCATGAAAAAAACTATGCCACACATGACTTAGAACTCGTTGCAATAGTTCATGTGCTAAATATGTGGAGACATCACTTGATGGGAAGACATGTTGAGTTGAGAACATACCATAGTGGTCTGAAATATTATTTGAACAATATATTTTAAATGTCAGACAAACATGATGGCTAGAATTGCTTGATGAATATGAATTTTATATTAAACATATTAGAGGGAAGGAGAATGAGGTTGTTGATGCACTCAATACAAGAGTACATGCAGTGCATGCTATGACCATTATTAAGTTCAAATTTGATTTTAGGAACACAATCCTTGAGGTTGTTACTTTCGATGAGCATTATCTTTATATAAAACAAGGCTTATGGTAAGAGATTATACATCAGAAGTATGAGGGTTATAAGTTGGAAGAGAATGGAATTTGTATGCATAAAAATATATTTTATGTCCCTAACTCTTATGAATTAAGGAAGCTTATATTAAAATAAATGAATAATGTTACATATGTTGGACATCCTAGTTATCAGAAGACAATTGTAACAGTAAGAAGTCAATATTTTTCACTAGGAATGAAGAAGGATGTGTTTGATTATATATCCAGGTGTATGCAATGTCAAAGAGTAAAGGATGAGCACAAAAATCCAACAATTTTTCTACATCCATTACCAATTCAAGAGTGAAAATGGGAAACAGTGACTATTGATTTTATCACTAAGTTTTCCAAGACAACAATGTGATATGATTTGATAATGTTAGTGGTGGAAAAATGAACCAACGATGCTCACTTTATTCTATTTAAGTTGTCTCGTAAGGAAACTAATATAACAAAGAATTATTTGAAAGAGATTGTGAAGTTGCACTAGATACCTAAAGAAATTATTTTAGATAGAGATCCAAAGTTTACCTAAAACTTTTGGAAAATATGATTCAAGGGTTTTAGTAAACATCTAAACTTAAGTAAATTTTTGCTATCATCCACAAACCAATTTTAAAATAGAGAGAGTTAATCAAGTGATTGCAAAAATGTTAAGAATGTATGTGATGTATAAGACATTGAAGTGGGAGGATTACTTTCATTTAGTAGAATTTTCCTACAATAATGGATATCAAGCTTCACTGAAGATGAGTCCATTTGAGTCATTGTATAATAGAAAGTGTAATTCTCCAATTAGTTGGGACAATCTGGTAGATGGTGTAGTACTTGGGTGAGAATTGCTCAGAGAAGTGGAACAGAAAATGGTCAAGTTCAAGCAAAATTTAAAGGAAACATAGGATAGGCAAAAGAGTTGTGCAGATAAATGTAGAATACCAAAGGCATTTAAAGTTTGGAAGAATGTGTTTCTGAAAGTGAAACCAAATAAAACTTCATTGAAATTGGGGAGCCACACTAAATTGGCAGCCAAATATTGTGGTCCTTTTGAGATCTTGGAAAGGATAGGACCTATTTCACGCATCCTTGTGTTTCTTGCTACCATAGAAGTTCATAATGTGTTTCATGTGTCATTGTTGAAGAAGTATGTGCATGATCCTAACCATGTCATTTATTTGGATTTGATTTAGGTGGAACCAAAGGAGACTTTCAAATACAATCAATGTGTATATAGGATAGGAAGTTCATTGTCCTCAAGAATGGAGTTATAGGGAAGGTAAAGATCCTATGGACCCACTACAACCCTAAAGAAGCAACATGGGATATGGAGGGTGCAATGTAGAAGGAATATCCATAGTTGTTTTGACATTTCGATGTAAAAATTATTTTATATAATGATGATCCACATTGAGGACAATGCAAATTCTAGGGGGAGGGGAATGTAATACCTTGATTTTGATTCCTAGATTAGTATTATGCACGTATATAATGAATTTCTAAAAGATGAACAATATAATATGTTGGATTTTACATTGAATGATAATAATAAAAAAATACATCAACGATTGTAGAAGAGAAGGAAAAAATAATGGGGGGGTATGACTCTACAAGAGGGGAAGAAAAATGAGGTTGCAAATAATAATCCATGGAATTCCAATATTGATATTTCCTGGCCATCCTATGCTAGATCCATAGAGGGAAGTGGGATAGCTTGAGGGATTTTTTAGTAGATAAGGGGATTGAATTCCTTGGGTTGTGCATGTTGATGGGGAAGGAGGGTTGTGGATTGGAACTATTTTAGGAGTAAATATTGACTATGAACCTAGGAAATATGTTGTGAGAAGAGAATTATATCCTACCATATAAATATTTCTCCCTTGTGGATTTGTAGCCTCAAATAAGGTGTGACCTATATTGTAGAGAGAATTGGTGTAGCAAGGAGCCTATGGTCGGGTGGAACATCCCCTTTTGCAGCTAGTTAGTGGACAATTTATGGAAAAATAAGTTTTCATGAATGTAATTGTGAATTGTGTTGAACTGACACTGAATTATTATGGTTTACATCATGGATTAAATTAATTTATAATTTTTTCAGTTTTGATTGCCTGTATTAGCTTATATTTATAAATTATGGTCTCATGGATAATTGAATGGTTTCATTATGTTGCATGAATTTGTATTATCATGCCTACATATGGTAATTTATTAATAACATAATAATGATATATATGTTATCTGATAAAAAAATATTGTGAATTTGGATGGTTTAAAGAGTACCCCATATCCTCAACAAAGCACAAATGGTATTGGGTATGCTATATTTTCACTAAGGAACTATGATTTTTAGGGTCATACCATAGGTAATTTGGGAAAATCAAACTCTCTAATATGTGGATTGCAGGAAACATGCAAAGGAGAGTATGAAAAATTTGGAGGTCACATAATGTGACAAAAAAAATGAAGGTAGAGGAAATTTTGACCAAAGAGTCCCCCTAAAAAGTGTGCTCAAATAAATTTAGGGATGTTGGTGACCCAAAATGTGGATCTTCCAACTAACTAGAAACCAAATTAAAGGAATAAATCCCAATATTGATCCAATCACTTGGAATATATCCCAAAAGAGGAACCCAAAATATATAGTAAGGATAAACATCTGACCAAGGGATAAAGTTGAAAGTATCAAATGAGACAAGACCCTATCATAGGATCAATCATCTAGTGGAATAACTAAGATCATGCGTCTAGACTATGATAAGGTAACTCATTATAGGATGAGACTCAAGCACAAGTGAGCCATCTATAGAATGGATGTAAGGTCTTTGATGGCACCCATGTGTAGGTAATATATAAATTTTGTATGCAAGGAATGGGTCTCAAAACCTTTTCCATGGTAGAGAGAGTAAAATAGGGGTCGTAAGTCCTAAACAAATATTTTTGGGCTGAAGTGCCATTATTGTAGCTTTGAATCATCATATAAGGTATATTTTAACTTTAGTTGAGATATATGCACCATTAGGAGGTTTTTCAGACCATGGATGGGTCTTGGAGCCTTAACCATGGCCAAGGAAGGAAAAAAAGTTCCTTAGGTCATATATGAGGCTTCTCATGATCAATAACTATGAATGAGTCCTTGAACCACTACAAAGGACCTTTGTATGGGATCTTTGGTCCAAGAGAGTGAATGTAGGTACCATTAGTAGGATGTGTACACTATGAATGGATTTTGGGGCCATTACCATGGCCAAGGGAGGAAAACAAATGCATTAGCAATTTATCCCATAAATGAAGCTTCTCAAGATCAAGCACAATGAATGAGGTCTTGAACCACCACACATATTATCTCCAAGGTATATTTGGCCTTCAAGATGGATATGGACATCATAAGTGGTTGTTGGTGTCAATATCCTTGACCATGGTTATGGTAGGAAATAGGTACCTCGGGCACTATATGAAGATTCTCAAGCTCAAACATTATGCATGAGTCTTATAACCACCACCCAAGACCTATATAAAGTATATTTGGCCTATGATAGTGAATATGGGCATTATTAGTAGGTTTTGGAGACTATTAATGGGTCTTGGGCCGTTACCATGTTTAGTAAAGGAAAAAAGGGAAGTATGTCCTAAATGAAGCTTCTTGGGATCAACCTCCATAAACAAGGCCTTGAACTACCACAAGGTTCATCTATTGATGATCTTTGGCCTTGAGTGGGATATGGGAACCATTAGGACATTTTTCACACCAGAAATTGTTTTGGGAGGGATTGACTATGGTTAGGGAAGAAAAACAAGTTCCTTAGGATATATATAAATCTTCTCGAATTCAGGAACTATGAATGATTCCTCGAACTACCTGACAATACTTTATAGGATATATTTGGCCTTCATGTGGGAATGTGGGTGCCATTAGTAGTTTTTTCACACCATGAGTGGGTATTAATCCTTTACCATGATCTGGGGAGGAAAATAAAGAATCATTCCCTAAATGAATCTTCTTGGGCTCAATATCCATAAGTGAGGCATTAAAACACCACATGAGTCCTCTCTAGAATATCTTTGGCCTTTAGATGTAATATGGACACCATTAGGATGTTTTTTCACACCAAAAATGCTTCTTAGAGCCTTGGCCATCATTATGGAGGGAAAATAAATTCCTTAGGCACTATATGAAGCTTATAAATATTAATCACTTTTAATGAGTCATCAAACCATCACACAAGGCCTATATGGGGAATATGTGTCTTCTTAGTGGGAATATGGACACCAATAGTAGGTTTTTCACACTATGAATGGGTCATAAGGCCTTTACAATGGTCAAGGGAGAAAAATAATGGAATTGGTCTCTAAGTGAAACTCCTTGGGCTCAAGTGCCATGAACGAGGCCTCAAACCACCACATAGGTCCTTTATAGGGGATATTTATCCTGTACGTGAGATATAGGCATCATTAGGAGGTTTTGTACACCACAAATATATCATAGGGTATTGACCGTGGTCAAAGAATGAAAACATATGTCTTAGTCCCCATATGAACCTTCTTAGTTTTAATCACTATGAATGACTCATGAAATAACCACATAAGACTTTTGCAAGTGATTGTTGGTCTTTGATTATGAATATGGGTGAAATAAACAACTTGTACACACTATGAGTGGGTCTCAATGCATTTACCATGGAAAATGGAGGAAAACAAGAGTTGTGAGACCTAAATGAA
Organism: Picea engelmannii; assembly: GCA_009831015.1. Taxonomy (NCBI): domain Eukaryota; kingdom Viridiplantae; phylum Streptophyta; class Pinopsida; order Pinales; family Pinaceae; genus Picea; species Picea engelmannii. Next base: position 195,771 of record ML795411.1, read on the forward strand.
TATTCTTAGGCTCAAGCACCATGAATGAGGCCGCAAACCACCACATAGATCATTTCTAGAGAATTTTTGGTTTTTGAGTGGAATATGGACGTTGTTACGAGGTTTTGTGCACCATGGATGGGTGTATATGCCTTGACCATGGTTGAGGAAAGAAACGGTGTTCCTTAGGCCCTATATGAAGCTTCTCTAAATCAATCACTCTAAAGGAGTTGTTAAACTACCACAAAGGACCTTTAGAGGGGTTATTTGGCCTCTAATTGGGATCATGGGAACCATTAATAGGTTTTACACACTATGAATGGATCATAGGGCCTTTACCATGGTTGAAGGAGGAAAAAAATAACCTTAGGTCCCAAACAAATATTCACAGGCTCAATCACAATGAATGAGGCATCGAACCAAAACACATGCCCTCTTTAGGGTATATTTGGCCTCCATGAAGGATATGGCCACCATTAGTAGGTTTTGCACACCACAAATGGGAATCAATGATTTAAACATGGTTGGGGGAGGAAAACAAGGGCCTTATGACCTTAATGAATCTTACAAGGCTCAAGGGCCATGGAGGATACCTCAAACTATCACACATTCATGTATAGGGGATATTTAACCTTCGAGTAGAATATGGCACCATTAACAAGTTTTATGTAAGCGAGATGGAATTTGGGACCTTGACCATGCTCATGGGAGGAAACTCCTTAGATATTCAAGGAATATTCGTGTTGAAAAAACTATTTTTTAAAAGGATGAGTATATGATTTGTATGTTTAGAAAATATGCAAGACATGTTTTTTGGTAAAAGGAATGTGCATGCATTATTAACATGTACATGTTCTTAGAACATATTGTGTTCCTAGAAATTCAAAATTCTCGTTGGGATTGATATTTTTCACTTATATGTTTGTTTTGAATTGATTTCTTTGGATTTCGCTTCATCATGATGACCTTAGTGGTTCGGGTTGCAAAAACAACAAAACCTTCATTTTTTGCATATGTTATTGAGATTACTATTGAATAAGTTACACAAATTAATTAGAGATGAAACTACACACATATATAGTCTAATTATATGCATATTACATATATCTGTGTGTGTGTGTGCGCACACACACACGCGCGCTATTTCCTCAGACACAAGTTGAGTTTAGTTTTGAGACTTTGGTGCTCTGAGAAATACCATTTTATAAGGCACCTTTGAAAATGAAGTAAGAGAGCAATGCAAAGAAGCACCAATAGGGACCAAGAAGAAGAAATCCTTTCTAGCAATAACATAATATTTTCCATTGGTTTCAACATCGCATGGTTAAAAGGACCTAGGATTTGAGGGATGGAGGAAGATATCCAGTTGTTGGACTATTATGAAGAAACCTTACTCGAAGATTAATTTTAGCAGATTACCCTAGCATCGATGCGATGGTGGAAAGTCTTACTAGGGCCTTGGGGAGTAAAGTGGGGAAATATAGTGCATAATCCGAACTTAAGGTGTTAAGGTCCCAACATCTCTAACCCCTAAAGTAGATATAATAATATTTTTTCTATGTAGTAAAGGAAAACATTAGTAAATAAGGCATATGTAATAATGTGAACACGTCTAATGTAAGAAGACTTAATAGAAGGTTCCTCTTCTAGAAATATCTTCCTCTAGAATGTTTTTTAGAAGATTGAAATAGTATAAATAGGAGTAGAAAGCATGGAAAAGTTTTGTCTTGAGAATCACTTTGTACTTGAGCTCTGCTCTACTAGAGATTTCCCCCTCGAAGAGGCAAGTGAACTTGGATATCAATATAATAAAGGTATCATTTCTATAGTCAATTGTGTCACCGTGCTCTATATTTTACTCTTTCTATTGATAATTGTTATAAAAATATATTTTTTCTCTGCGTAATAACATTTGGTACCTTACAAGTGGTATCATATCACTTTCCTCTACATAATTTTTAGACATTTTTTTAGGCTAGAGATGTGTATTGTCAGCATATTTAAAGCACAATGATCTGTCATTTGGTGGGAAAAACTATGGTTGGGGAGGAATACATGCAAGAAATATAGATGGTTTCATAGGTTACTTGAAACACATTGTTTCACCTAATTAGAAACCTTTGTAACCCTTGTCGGTACCCCTTCGAGTAGTACCACAGTAGATAACACTTGTACACAACCATTCACTCCCACGTACCCTCAAGTATATAAGGAGTCCCATAGGTCTCCTGAAACCAACTATAGATTAGCCTATCGATTGCATGAATACTATAGTTACATCAAGAAAAATACTCGGGAGGAATACTCTTGCGTACATGGGTAATCGGGTAGTATGACTAAGGGTATGTTCGAGCCTTGGGATATTGGGTCGAGTGTTATTGTTTGACCCCGTCAGTATATTAAAGAGATATATAATAGGGAAAAACCTTGTTTGTAGGAATCCTCAAAACCCCAACCCTTGCTATTGGAACATAATAGAACAACAATAGAGGGGAAATTTTGCAGCGCAACCCTGCATCCCACATCTAGGTTGTGAATTACTACACAATTTTAATTATTAAAAATATGGGAATTATGTCATTGCAGTATTATTTAGATTGAAGTATAACTCCATGAGAGTAAATAAACATAGTATAGTGGTCCCTCCCACACCCTTATTTGGGGTGTATCCCACTGGATTCCTCTCTTTACATTGATCACAGTGGTACCCCTCACTTATAATCATTTTTTGTGGACCCACCCACCCACCCCAACACCCTTATTTGGGAAATACTCCATTGGCTTCCTCTCTTCACATTGATCACAATGGTATCCTTAACCCATAATCCTTTTTATGTGGACCCACCAGCCCACTTCTTTCTTGCTTACCTCCCAAATGGCCCACACCCACAACCAAGAAGTTGACAACCACATCCTTGCCTTGCAAAATGACAACACCAAAAACAACACTAACATAAAGAACATCAATTCTAATGTCGCTACCCTCAATTCCAAAGTTAATACCCTCACTAACAGATTTGACTCCCTCTTTGACGAGGTGAAAAACAACTTCACAACCTTTTTTGAAGAGATAAAAAAAATGGATGAGTAAATTCCGAGGCCTTGCCTCCTCTAAACAACCTTCACACCTAAAAGGCACATAATCCTCCCATTCCATGACCTTTCATTCCAAATCCCTTCATGGTGAAATTTGTCATTCCAAAGTTCAGCTGAATAAATTTGATGGCTTGAATCCCAAGGGTTGGGTCACTCAAATGGAATATTATTGATCCTTGCATGGAATTACTTATGATTTGACCAGACTTTGTATCGTTGTCCTCTATTTGGTTCTTGAATGTTGGCTATGGTGGTAATGGCATAAAAAATCATGTCGATGGTATATTTCTTAGACCCAATTTGTTGCATACTTTTATGAAGGCTTTGACACCGACACACATCATTTGGGCCATTTGAACAAGCTTAAATAGGTTGGTATAGTGGAAGAATATATCACTACTTTTGAGAAATTGGATTTTCAAACAGATGGCATGTCTGACACCTTCTTCCAAGAATGCTTTATTAGTGGCTTGAAGCAACTCATAGTTCCAAGGAAGCACAATAGGTAGTCTCTTCCCAAATAAAAAGACCACCCTTTATTCCTCCCTCCTTACCCACAAATCCTTCCCCTCCTTCCACTCTTCTTAAGGTCCACAAATTAACCAAGACATAAATGGTTGAGCACCAACTTAAGGGTCTTTTCTATAACTATGATGAAAAATATTTTTCAGGGCACAAGTGTAAGGAAAAAATATTTTAATGGCCATTTCTGAGGACATTTCTGAAGAGGGTGTTGGTGTTTCCCATTATAAATATATGTCTTAAGAAAATGATCATACATCACCCTCTGATCCACCATAAGTTGAACTGGTTATCTTGTTGAATGCCCTCACTGGTATCTATGCTCCCCAAACCCTTAATTTAATTGGTTATATCAAGCATAGAAACGTCATTATCCTAGTCAATAATGGAAACACCCATTATTTTATTCATGACCACATTTCCAAAGAGACCATGTGATATATTTGTGCAGTCAATAATTTTTAAATAATGATTGCTAACGGTGGTTCCATGAAATGTGGGGCCTATTGTGAAAATGTGCACCTACAAATTGGCCAGTACCACCTAAAATATTATATGTTTTCTATTGACATGGGTGGTTGTGACATTGTGCTAGGTTTTGAATGGTTACACACACTAGGCCCCATCACCATGGATTTCATGGAATTAACCATGAAATTCCAACAGGATCGACAATAGTATCAGTTCCAAGGAATCACAACAAGCTCCCTCGAAATCATAAATTCCCACCGAATGGAAAACATACTCAAAAAAGGTCATTCTGGCATTATTTCACAACTCCATACCATTCAAGCAGTTGATACCCCCTCACCTATTGTTTATCTTGACATACAGTCTCCCCTCTCTAAACACCAATATGTTTTTGACAATCCCCAAGAACTTCCCCCTTCCTGTGGCACCCATGATCATTCCATTTCTCTTGTCCCCAATAATCTTCCTTCCAATGTTTGATCTTATGTCACACATTTTCCCAAAAAAATGAATTTGAGAAAATTGTTCAGAAATTGCTAGTGGCGGGTTTTATATTTCCTAGTACCAATCCTTATTCTTCTCCTATCATTATGGTTCTCAAGAAAAAAGACACATGGATCATGTGCCTTGATTTTTGAGCCCTCAACAAAATTACCATCAAATACAAATTCCCCATTCCTATCGTTGATGACCTTTTGGATGAATTGAGTGGTGCTTAGTACTTTACCAAACTTGATCTATGTTTTGGCTACCACAAAATATGTATGAAAGAGGCCTATATTCCCAAAACTACCTTTCCAACTCATAAGGACCATTATGAGTTCTTGGTCATGCCCTTTGGCTTGTGTTATGCACCTTTCAAAGTCTCATGAATCATGTCTTTCACCCTTTCCTTCATCATTTTGTCTTAGTTTTCTTTGATGATATCCTCATCTATAGAAAAACTTGGGAAGCCCATCTGGCCAATGTGTATCAAGTCTAACACTTACTGTCTCAGCACAATATCTTTCTCAAACAGTCTAAATGTGATTTTGGATCTTCTGAAGTAGAGTGTCTGGGCCATATTGTTGGAAATGATGGTGCCCATGTGGATCCTAAGAAAATAGAAGCTATGAAGGATTGCTCCCATACTAAAACTCTTAAATTTTTGAGAGATTTCTTAGGTTTAACGAGATATTATCACAAGTTTGTTCAAAATTATGGAGAAATTGCATCTCCCCTCACTACGCTCCTTAAAAGGAATTCTTTCAATTGGAATCCAACAACTAATCAATCCTTCCAAGCCTTGAAAGAGGCTATGTGCACAACTCATGTTCTAGCACTACTCGACTTCACCAAGAATTTTGTTTTGGAATTTGATGCTTATGGGAAAGGCATTGGGAAAATTCTCATGCAAGATGGAATACCTTTGGCTTTCACTGGAAAAAAACCATATGAGAGACACCTAGAAAAATCTACCTATGAAAACGAAATATTGGTTATTCTACATGCAGTGGATCTTCGTCGTCCTTAATTTCTTGGGTAGTGCTTCCAAATTAAAATGGATCATTGCAGCCTCAAATATTTCTTGGAACAAATAATTTCATCCCTGGAGCAATAAAAGTGGTTGACCAAAATATTTGGCTATGATTATGATATAATTTATAAGAAAGGAAAATAAAATGTGGTTGTTGATTCTCTTTCACAGAAATATGAAGAAGGGTCAATCTTCTCACTCTCCTTCATTGTATCAGATTGTTTAAAGGCATTTCACTAAGAATGGTTCCACGATCCCAAACAATCTCATCTAATCCAACAATTGCCACAAGATCCTCATGCATCTTCGAAATACTCTTGGCACAATGAGGTGCTTCACTATAACGGTAGTTAGTATTTAAGAAAAAAATCTCACCTTAAATCCACTATGCTCTTCGAACTTCAAGATTCACCAAAAAAGGGGCATTTAGGTTTTCACAAAACATATGAAAGGATCAAACATTCTTTTTTCTATGAATGATTGAAATAGGACATCCACACTTTTGTGGTTGAATGTGATACTTGTCAACACAATAAGGGTGGAAAAATAAAAATTCCAGGCACACTCCAACCTCTCCCTATTCCACCTACTATATGGATAGATATTTATATGGACTTTATTGTCGGATTACCCAAACTTGGAAATAAATCAGTAATCATGGTTGTAGTCGATCACCTTTCCAAATATTCTCGTTTCTATGACCTCCAACAACTTTTCACAACATCCTCCATGGCTCAAATTTTCATGGATAATATCTTCAAACTTCATTGAATGTGCCACTCTATTATCTATGACCGTGATCCAAACTTCACCAACAAATTTTGGCAAGATTTGTTCAGGCACTAGGGAACCCAATTGCATCTCAGCTCAGCCTATCATCCCCAAACTGATGGTCAAATTTAAGCTTTCAACAAGTTCTTGGAAACATATTTGAGGTTTTTCACATCTGATAGACAAACTCAATGGGATTAGTTGTTACCACTAGTTGAATGGTGGTACAACACATCTTACCATAATGCCACTCGCATGTATCCTTTTGAAGTGATCTATGGTCAAAATCCACCTTTTGTATTCTCCTACCTAGCCAATGTATCAAAGTTCCAAGACATAGACAACACCCTTACAGTCTAAGCTACCATTCTCCATACCCTCAAATAAAATTTGATCATGTCTCATAATCACATGAAGAAACAAAATAATAAGGGTCGTTCAGAACACCAATTTGTTGAAGGGGACCAGGTGTTTCTTCATTTTCAACATTATAATAAAACATCCCTCAAAGAATATCATTGTCATAAACTTGATCCCAGGTTTTATGGTCCTTATATAATTCTCAAGCACGTGGGGCCTATTCATTATTAAAGGATCATTGTTCATGGATAGTTTTTTCCTATTCATGAAGCCATGGCATCCTTTATTTGATGTCAAAGATGATTTTATGGACAAAACACCAGTTTGGGTGAAGCTTCCTTCCTTAACCATGGAGCTTTGGGAAATACAAGCCCTTATAGTTATTAGGAATTTTCTTGGTAAGACACTTCTAATTGATGATAGATTTTTTACTAGCAATGTTAGGTTTGCGGCGATGTTGCTAGTCGAGATAGATGTAATTCTTAGTCTTTATGACTCAATGGATTTTGTAGTGGGTGGAAAAAAATATTCCCAAATTATTGATGATCAAAACATCCCATTCAAATGCACAAGGTGCCATGCCTATGGTCATGTGCAAAAATACTATCACAAGGTTTTGTTCAAAAACATTTGGAGGAAGAAGGAGATCTCAATTGAAGATTATGGTAGGGAGGATAAACCCGTCGATTTGATCCAAAGGGAATATGTTGAGGAACAAGGTTCAAAAGTTCATGGATTAGTCTGTATTTTGAAGGACAATGTTCAGGAAATGGGAAATAAGGTGGAGGTCGATCAGTAGGTTAAGGAACTCTCTATACCCTTGATTCTGGGCTCACGATCAATGTTGGGACAATATGATGCATTGGCTCAGGAGCTCAGCATGGATTGGTAAGATATATCCTTGAAGAATAAGAAATATTTGCAGGAAATATTTAGTAATGTAGGATCTAGAGATTTTAGGTAAATATAATACATGGCCTCTTGATCCATCTATGGAGTCCTTTGCTTTTCAAAAGATGGAAGAAGTAGACAAAACTCTTGTGGAATCAAAACAAAAGGTTATTTGTAGGTGTAAGGCTGTATCTCTATTCGAGTGATTGCAATTTATCTGAAGGGGATGTGAGTGGGAGTGGTAGGACTCTCTCTTTGTCGGGTGACTGCAATTTATATGGAGGGGTTGTGAGTAGGGATTCCCCTGATGTCCAATCATGTGATTCTATTCATTCTATTGATTGTGAAAATCCTATTGGTGGAAGGAATAATTGAGTCACCTCTAACACCTCTATGAGGGGGGGAGGGCATTACCTTCTACATTCAAAAAGGGGGTTGAAACCACCCATTTTTCCATCTTCTAGGGTTTTAGTTTTAGATTTCCCAAAATACCTAGGACCTATGACTATAGGGAGGAAGTCATCTTTGAAACTAGCTCGTGAAAGAGAAATTAAACAAGTGAACCAAGGTAAATAAAGGTTGATTATGGGGGCCCTTGGAGTAGGCGTAAACCCCTCATCATTGTCCCAATGAAAATTTTTCTAGTTAATTTGATAAGCTTGGGGGGGGGGACTAGCCCTAAAATGATTGTTGGAGCTAGACAAACTAGATATATTATGATATAAGAGACAATGGGAAATGAAGACTAGTTAATTTCTGAGCTCAAAAAGTCTTTTGGGGGATGGGAATTTCTTTCTTTAGATTTAGAATGGTTTTGGGGGGGTTTGATTACTAGATGGAATCATAATGTATCCCTTATTAATACTTTCTATGTACATTCAGGGATTTTCACAGAGGTATACAGTAAAATCTTGTGCATAACTCTAACTTTACTAAACGTGTATGGGCCTTATGAAGGTAAGCAAATATACTGGGAAAAATTGTTTGATTTTGAATATTTTAAAGTTGATAACCTCATTATTGGGAGGGACTTCAATTTTACTCTAAATAGAAGGGAGATATGGGGGTGTAGTGATAGATTATATAAATTAGTTTGTTTCTTCTATAACATGTTTAATCAAGTAGGTATTGTGGACATTGAGCCTATTAAGCTCAAGACAACAAAGAGAAATAATAGATCAGGGGAATATTGTGTTTCCAAGAGGATTGATAGGTTTTCAATTTGGGGGGACTTGATATAGAAGGTGGAAAGGTATTGGTCATGGATAGGATTCAATTGATGCTTAGATCACTTCCTAATTGTTTTGGAATAAGATAAAAATTATCCAAATCCATGAGCTTCTTTCAAGTTTAATCCAGGATGGGATAGTGAGGAGGATTTCCAAGAACCAGTGAAGGCAAATTGGTTAAGATATGATCCTTCATAGGAAGGTATTGTATGTGAACAATTTGTAAAGGATTTGAAAATATTTAAGGAAAAGGTGGTCGACTGGGCAAGGAAAAGACATAGAGAAAGGGGCGAACATCTAAAATAATTTGAGAAGAACCTAGAATCATTTTTTCTACTAATATGGGATTTTATATTAGTGATGAAGATAAGGTCATTTTGAAGGATTTGGAGTAAAAAAGGCAAAGTTACTTCTAGATCAAGAACGATAATTGAGGTTCAAGAGTAGGGCCACCTCGATTGAACTGGAGGATAAAAAATTTCCTAACCATGGAAAGGGAGTTAGAACAATATATGAACTATCCAACAAGGAAGGGAGGAAGGTCAACATATTTTAGGATCTAGCTGAATTAGGAGTGAAGCATTTTCAAGAGGTGTTTAAAGAAACAGACAGAGAAAAGAAAAAATAATTTCTCAAGGTGGCATCATATTTCCCTAGATTGTTTGGAGAAGAGAAGAATGAGAGGATGTATAGGACAATCACAAGGGAGTAACTTATTTACATTATTAAATCCTTTGATAAAGATAAAATTACAAGCTTAGATAATTGGACCGTGGAATTCTATATTGATTTTTTTTACTTGTTGGGTGAGGACCTACTCAAAGTTGTTGAAGAAATGAGACTTGTGGGAGAATGTATTTATCTTTAAATTACACTATTTTTTATCTCATCCCAAAAGTGGATTTCCCTAATGTTTTTTATGGATTTAGGCATATCTCCCTATGCAACTTCATAATTTACAAAACTATTTCCAAGTTCATTACATTCATACTAAAGATCGTTCTCTCATAAGTATCTCACCTAAGCAGTTTGGATACTTGGAAGAGTGCTAGATACATGAGGCTATAGGATTAGCACAAGAGGGACTACACATTATCAAAACCTCACATATGCCATCAATATTGATCAAGTTATATCTTTCTAAGGCATATGATAGGTTCTCATGGTTGTACATATGCCTAATTTTAAATCACATAGGGTTCTTGGCTCCTTTGGTTAAGTGGATTATGGGATGTGTTACTATTGCTTCCTTTGTAGTATTGATTAATGGATCAATATAAAACTTATTTAAGTCTTCATGGGAGCTTAGAAAAGGCTTCCCAATATCACTCTACCTCTTTCTTTTGGCGGGATATGGATTAAGTAGAACCATCAGTGAAGCCAGGAGAATGAGGAGAATCAAAGGTGTGAGAATAGGAAGCTCTAAGGCACTCACACACTTATTGTTCATATTTGATGTTCTATTATTATGTTTTACGTAAAAAAGGGTAGGTTGATGCTTCAAGAACATTTTATAGCTTTACAATAAGGATACATGTATGGAAATTAATGAAAATAAGTATGTGGTTTTTACAATTGGTTTAGAAGGTATTCACGATATGGGTATTGGAGAATGTTTTCCTTCTCAACACTTAGACATGTCATAAGGGGTTAAATATCTAGGCTTTACTCTTAATCCTAATTTATATGGAAAGGTAGATTAGTTCTTGTTATTTTCTAAAATTGAAAAATGCATCTCATTTTGGTACAATAGGTGGGTGTCGAGGGGAGGTAGATTGGGACTGATAAATTCAGTACTAAAAGATATTCCAGTATATTGGCATACCCTAGCTCATATACCCAAATGTATTCTTGAAAAAATCATAAAGTTCTAATTTACTTTTCTATGACATGGGAGTAGTGATTACAAAGGGAATCATCTAATTAAGTGGCAGTGGATTGCAACTCCAAAATACATGGGGGCATACTAGGGGTTGAATAACATACATTATTTGGTAGAGCTCTGATAGAAAAATCATTATAGAATTTCATCACAAAGGAAAGCCCATGGAAAAGGATACTTATATAGAAATGCATTTCTCGAGGAACTTTCTTGGATTGGATTAGAAAGGAAATGAGGAATATATTGAATGTATCCAACCAATGAAAGGTAGTGATACAAACCTTCCTAGTCATAGGCTCTTATCTGGCATGGAGAGTGGGAGATGGATCACAAGTAAGAGTGAGGGAATATTCAATAACAGGGTGTGGTAGAGACATAACGACACCATACAAAACCTATAAGTAATAGTAAATTGTACACTTAATTTGATTGAAAACCTAGATGACAAATCCATGTGGTATCATGGTCGAAGAAAGGAAATTGATCTTGGCCTAGAAGGAAATTTGGCCCAAATATGGGATCGCTTCTTATCAGAACTCAAGAAGGAACATATAAGATTGAGTAATTCCCCAAATGAATTAATCTGGGTTGTAAATGGAGCAAGGGGAAATTATACCCCTAGTCTTGGATACTCGACACTTTTTGGACCAGGACTAGACGATGAAAATTGGAGGTGGAAGAAGCTTTGGAAATTTAAGGGCCCTCCCAAGTGTAATTTTTTGATGTGGCTCATATCAAACAATGAATTTTTAACATGGGAATCCCTTCATAAAATAAATAGAGTAGGTCCAAGTTTTTGTTTACGTTGTAGATGCAGTGAGGAAAACAATTCACTTGTTCTTTCATTGTAATTTTCCTTAGAAATTATGGGTTGATGTTGGGGAGATCTTGGGCATCTAGAACCTTTGGAAAGGTGAATCCATTGATGCATGTCTTGATTTTTTGTTTACTCAACAAGACCTAAGTGATTTAGGGAAATCCCATTTCTAGTTTTGTGGGGAATATGGATAGCCAGAAACTCTGTTTTGTTCGAAGAGAAGATGATGCCTACTTTTCAGGTAGATTCCAAGTTAATTATTTATTTTCATATTATAAGGTTATTCCAAAGGTTAAATCATAGAGAATTATATAATAGGTATAGGGGGACAAATCCTTAGACTGTGATATTTTATTGGGGCTTGTCAAGGCCCAAATTCGATCAGTGGGGATTGGTTTCATACTATATCTTTCAAAGCCACACAGACTTCAAGTCAAAGGTAATATAGGAAGAGGAATGAATAACCAAGGTGAATTCAAGGCCTTATACTAATTAATGAAATATTCTATGGACAATGGGATTGATAACCTTTAGGTCATGGGTGATTCATCTATGGCTATTAACTGGATAAAATAAAGCCTCCAAGTAAAAAATAATTATCTCCTTCCACTAGCACAAAAATTAAAGACAATATATAATAAGTTTCTTTGGGTCAGATATACTCACATTTATAGAGAGCACAAAAATATTGCAGATCAGTTCTCAAAGGAAGGACGTCAACTACTTAAGCTTTATGGTTCCTTGGAAAACCTACAAGATGGCCATACAATGATCTTACAATAGTTTTCATTAAATGATTTATGAACTCCTTTTGAACTTGTAGTATGTCAATACATGGGACAATTAAGTCTAATTTTTGTTTTTAGTTAATTGATATATAGTATACTTGATATTATGAAGTTTGTGGATTTTCCTAGATGTAACTATAGAGAAACATTCTAAAGAGATATATCTCTAGATGATCATTTTTGGACTATGCTAGAGCACCTGAGTATTGTATTTTTTTTTATCTCAAATAAAAATATGTTTTTTTATCTTGGAAAAAAAATTGCACGCGTGCACACACACATAGATCTTTCATTTATGTTGACATATTTTATGCCTAATCTATTTTTATTTTATTTTGTATGCCACACTACTATTACAAACTAGGATATACAAAAACATAGTTGTTTGATTATGTTAAGGCCCTCAAACCTTGCACTAATGGTTTTACCTCATAATTTTAGGACTATGTTGAATTCATTAATTTAAAAAATATATAAAATTAACACTAATTTTTTTGAAAAAATAGTTGAGTACAAGTAAAAATTGTTCTTTACACTTTTACAAATTTGTTTTAGGAAATTCCATAAGTTATGTACTAAATTATTGTACTGACATTAACATTTGTAGAAAAAGTAATATACCTTGTTAGAAAAATTGTATTATCACATGGTCATACAAAACTTCCATAAATAAAATCACATATTCTGAAAACTAATTTGCTTGCCTACATTTCATCATTTTACACCATATCCAAATTAGTTGTGCAAGTACATTGAATAATCCCTCCAAGTCAAGAGATTTTTATTTTTCCATATTTTCATCACCACTAATGCGGCATGAGAGGCCATCATTAGCTTGAGCTCACCCCTCTCCCCTCTACTAAATTTTCCTTAGGACATTCATAGTCAAAGTTCCCAGTTATCAGGTTGAACTATAAATTCTAGCAAAATTCCTACTAAATTTTAGGAATAATTCCGACATAAAATTGGTCAATTTTGTCCACTGTTTAACTTAGTCCTAATAAAATGAACTACTTATGGAAAAATTCATACCAAAATTTAGGAAAATTTTCAGTGGAAAACTGGTTGAGTTGTCCATTTTTTTAATTTACTCCTAATATAATGAACAACTTACAACAAAATTCCTATTGAATTTTAGGAAGAATTTCAATGAAAAATGGGTTGAGCTTGTTCACTTTTTAACTAACTCCTAATAAAATGAACATGGTTGATTTCATTTTCAGGTTCGTGAAGTAAAAAATTACAATAGTTTCGTAAGGGTGTTATCCCTATACAAAATTGAAGAATACATTATTTTCTTAGATTTAATTATAATAATCTTGGTTTAGCAAGATGCAAGTTCATATTTTTTGCAAAATCCCTAAAGAACTTTAAGTTGTTTGTGAAGATCATTAATAGTTTTTGAAGAAAACCAATATCATAAACATATAAGAGAAGGGAAACAATGAATCTGGCCATATTAATAGTAATGCACTGCACATTTTCTAAAGATTTTCAATTTTATGAATATAGGTGCCAAAAAGGGTGGGAGAAAGAGAGCACCTCATTTAACTCCAATGTTACAATTTATGTAAATTGACTATCCATTATTACATTTCATCTTAGGAATATTTTTTTCATATATCCTACACACAATATTATGGATCTCACGAGGGACATTTGTTTCTTTCAATGCTTTTATAACTTGTCTCTAGGCACACCGTGAAAGGATTTTGTAAAAGAAACAAAACAACAAATGAGATCATTTTTGGTCTCTATAGTCCTCAACAAAAACTCTAAAGTTGAGCAGGTGATCGATTGTAGCATATTGATTCTTGAAGCTAGTTTATCTTTTGACCCTTTTCTAATTGTTGTTAATTCATTGACTATTTTTTCTTCCAAGAATCAATGTAAATGGAGACGTGGTTGAGATCTTCCCACAGTGGATAGGGTTTACCCTAGCTACCACAACCTTCTAAATTCATTCCAAATCATTGCAAATAAGTTGAAATTTCTGCAAAGCTAAGCTGGAGTAGGCTAAGTCTGTGGGATGGAGAATATAACTTGTTTCTAGAGAATATTCATTGAAAAAGATCCACAAATATGAGTGAGAGTAGGATACATAAGTTGGAAGAGGACTTGTCTCTGGTGTAGACCTACAGAGGAAGATTGCTCATCGCCTTCTCTAGGAGCCGAGCAACTATGGGAGACGCCTACTCAAAGGAATTTAGCTCCCTAGTTTTTTCCTTGATTCCAAGGTCCAAATGAAGTCAAGCTCAATGTTTTGTAAAAATATTGGAAAACACCCCTCATCTAGACCTTCGATCTCCAGAACCAAGACATAAATCCATCATTCTATTTTAGTAGGATTTGTTTGGAAAATTCACAGGTCTTTGGCCTAGTCCAAAAGTTATGGAATCATGAGTAGTAGAGAATTGGTCCTCCAAGATAAATGGGAGGTTAATACCTTTCACCTCTAGTTGTGGTTTCTATATTTTATATTATGAAACAAGGAAGAGAGAGATCTGATATTCAAATCTAAACCATACTTCACGGGTTCTAGGGGAATGTATCTCTCTCTCTCTCTCTCTATGTTCACTTGCCTTTAACTCATAATATGAGATTACAACAACCTCAATGTGGATTAGATTACCTCATCTTATATTGATTTTCTAGGATGAATGCTCCCTAGGAGAGATTGGAAACAAATTTGGCCAATATTTAGACCAAGAAAAACCAAAAGGGAACTTATATTCTTGTGCAAGAATACAATTGGTGGACTTGGAGAAGGAACTCCCATGATATTTGATAATCAATTTAGATGGGTGGATCCATCATCAAGTTCTAAATTATGATCATATCCCATTCAATTTCATGGTTTGTCATGCCTAAGATCATTTTTCTAAAATTGTCCAAAAATCCAAGAAGAGTAGCCTCCTACAAAGAAAAAATTAAGGAAGGAACCTCCTCCAAAGTAGAAATTAAGGCATGAATCTAAGTTCAAGAGAGTTATAAACATGTGTAGGAAATATCAGCGAAAGGGTCCATCCCCTCAAAATCCATCACAAGAGGGACTGCCCACGACAATCGTCAATAAACTTGAAGCCCCTAGGAACCTATATGGCTCAATAAACCCTAAAGACACGAAGAAGGAAGTAGTAGAAGAATCGACATTGGATCTAAAATATGCATCAACTCAACCTAATATAAATTCAAATCTATCCCTCGAGGATCAAGTAGCTAATGTCCAAGAAAAAGAGAAGGAATTAGAAGCAAAAGAGGAAGATGAAGAAGATATTGAGGAGTTAGAGGAGGAAGAAGAGGAAGTTAAGGAAACAGAGGGGGAAGTAAGGGAATCAAATTAGGAAGAGGAAAGTGAAGTAGAACCAGAAATGCAGGTTCACTCTAATTCCACTAAATCCTTCTCTTTTATTGAATTCCTGAAAAATAATGCCCCAAAACCCTCCACTCCTCTTACAAGGGGAAGGAAATCTAATAGGGATTGTATTGCTTATGAAATAGAAGTGAACATTCTCTTGGGATGTCAGGGAACTCTTGACTTCCACTGGATTAAAGGTGGGTTTAGATAAAACATGTGTTCATTATAAAGGTGGGGTTAGAGAAAACATGTGTTAATTATGTTATATTTCTATATTAACCTCTATAATCAATTTGTTAGAATCTATCCATGTACTAAGGAAATTGGCATAAGAATCCCATGTAGAAAAATTAATCTTCTATCTCCCATGTTCGATGAAGGGAGGTGGAAAATATGCAATAAAGAAGACATTTGATGTATTTTTTGTGTGAGTCACACTGTAGCTTTTGCTTAATACAAATATGTCCCAGCTAAGGTTAAAAAAAAAAAACTTCCAAGAATCAAGCCTAGTAACATTGCTAAAAGGTGGATAATCGTTATAGTATGATAATTCTTGGGTCATTTTGGTTTCCAAATTTGAAAATAATGATGATTAACCTTCTAGTGCATTTTTTAAGAAAGTCTCATTAAATAGTTTGATTGAAAACATATTTGATAGGTACAAGGGTCAAGCTCCCAAGTTTTAAAATTTAAATATGGTATTATTGAATGTCTTTAGCTTTATCATTTGTGAGACACTTAATGATATACTTTATATCCTCTACTAAGAAAGATCGATATAGAGGTGAGTGGTTTAGATGTCTCTATAAAAATTCAAAAAGAGACATGAACTTTGAAATTAATGTTCCTTTTAAAATGTTATCTTGTTATATTTAAATTTTAACCTTTTGTTATTATAAATTTGAAAATAAATATTTTTCGTTATTGAACATGGTTAAGAAAATGTGTTTCCTCCTAAGAGGTCACAATTTCAAATCCATAGGGGTGGTAGGGTATGTATACCTCCGTAGACTTTAGCAGTCAAATCCCTGCGCGGAGGGGGTCCCTTCTCCCACAAACAAGGGGTATCATACACCAATTGGTGTATGGCTTGGTCATGACCTTAAAATTAGATTATTATTATTATTATTATCATCCTCTATTACCCAATCACAATATTGTGTGTCAACTTAGGTTTTTATTTATAGTGGAAATAACTATAATAGTTCTTGAAGACGAAAAATTATTATGGCCTCAAATTTTAAGAATTATTTTATGAAGGATGTCAAATGATGTCTAGAATATTTGAGAATATATATTATAGATTGAAATTATGTTATATGTAGTATAAACAGTAATAGAATAAATCCATGTAAACCTCATTTTAGATCTAAGTTGTAAATGAGTTAGTCTTTCTAGTAATATATGTGGTCAAAATATATTTGAGAAAGTCAGTAAAGACAATATTAGGAGTGAAATAATTAAATTTATTTAGTACATTGATTATTTTAACAATGATAAAGTACATAATGCATGGTAAAACGATTAGTGAATTTTAGATCAATTTTCTTTTACCAATTAGTTTGATATTGTAATTTCAAGATTAATCCAATGTATTGATTTTGGCATCGTTATAGTACAAAATGATTTAATCAGTGAATTCAACGACTAGACATCTTGGTGCATGTATTTCATCTATTATGATCGCATGAAAAATATGTAGATGCATTGATTTCAGTTACAATGTAAAATGGTGTGTTGCATTAGTTTAAATTCAAAAAACAATTGTCACTACATTGATTTCAACAATGATACAATGTAAAATGATATGTTGCATTCATTTCAGCAATATTGCAATGTAAACGATTTTTTAATGATTATTTATTGAATGGAGAGCTTTCCTAGATTTGGAAAAATATTCATTCTAAGATTTTGTTTCAAGAGACCCAAAAACATGAACTTAGTCAATGTTCCATATGAGGAGGAAATACTTCCAACAAAGAAACTTCCTCTCGAATCAAGATACTCAAGTTGGGATAACATGCTCATATCCTCAACCAACAATGTTATGAAGTTGTTGTACTTAGAGATGTTCATGAGACCCTTGGCTTAGGCAATGCTATTAATATTTTTTTGTTGTACTTGGAGACATTCAGTAAACACCTTGCTATGACAATCTAGTGAGATAAAAATTATTTCCATTAAGGCTTATCTTAAATAGATCAAGGGTTATCACTTATTTATACTTAATTGTTGCCAATGCAACCAGCTTAGATCCATTTTAACATCGAAATTGTCAAACACCTAAAAGGATCAAATATGTCGAGGTGTAAACATCATGTTTTTACATCTTCAAAAAAGTATGCACTTAAAGAAATTTGATACCTCTTAATGCTTGATAAATCTAGAATTAAAATAAATTTAAACTAGCTTTAAATACCATTTTTTTTAACAAAAAGAGGGAAAAGAATTTTATTATAAAAAGGGGTCCCTGAGGTACACTAAAATACCTCACTAAGATACAACAGTTCAAAAGTTGTTTCTACTCTAATCAAAATTCCCTGTAATAGGGCCACTAAAGAGATTGTCAAAGTCAAAGTCAAGTCTAGTCTTTGATTTCTTCCCTAAATACATAATTTGAGAGTGTCTAGGATTAACTCTGTAAAAGATGGCCAGTATCCTTATACAAAAATTATACATTTAACAAAAAATGGTTGCTACTAGACTAAAGGTACCATCATTCATTCCCTGGGGTTGCTTCATTCAGATCGAACTGGACAGGAGCTACTGGCAGTCAAGAAGCCTCCTCTGAATTCCTGGAGCTTGCATCTTGCTATGGACGATGCTGAAAATCTTCCATTTGGAGCATGAGTGCATTGCATTCATCCTGTAGCTGACGGATTGTTTACTTTTGAGCCATTGATTCCTCCATAATTGTGACGAGATGAGTAGAGATCCCATTATATTGAATTTGTAACTCAAGGATTGAATTTCTCGAATCAACCAAATCTGCTTCCAATTATGCCACCCTGAGTTTCTAAAAGGAGTTTCTGGCCGTCATTGATAGAGACTGGTAATTTCTAAAGGCTAAGAGTAGAATGATAGAGCAAGGAAAGATTCTTGAATGAGTACCAAAGCACCAGAGTGGAAATGAAGCAGAATTCGGAACATGCAATGAATGTAACAATTCAGATGTGCATAATATATGATGAGTTTAGAATCCCCTATTATAGTGAGATTGCATATGCCTGGGTGGGTCTTTGCCTCCCCTAGTATCGGTTGTTGTATCCCTGAGACAGGTCATCATCAACACTGAAGTAGGAAGCAGGAGAATGGTCACCATCATATCTCTTGTGGGGATCATCCATGGGCGAAATATGCAAGGAATATGAGGTGTTTAATGTGGTAGTTCGAGCCTTGAGCCCAAGCAATCGATCTAATCAACAACTGCTTGTGGGGATCATCCATGGGCGAAATATGCAAGGAATATGAGGTGTTTAATGTGGTAGTTCGAGCCTTGAGCCCAAGCAATCGATCTAATCAACAACTGCTTCGTTTTGTCAAAAGGATGGAAGCCATACCTGATCTGGATCCCCTGTCTTCAAATCTAAGAAAGAAAGCCCTCATTTTGTCTGAGGGGGTTTTGGTTGGAAATTTTACAAGCATGTGGCCCAGTCCAAACGTTGTGGACACATGGATTGTAGAACAATGGACCCAAAAAATTAAATGTATAGGTAATTGCATTTGCCTCTGGATGAGGGTATTATATCTTAAAGATCCGATATTCAAATCTACGCCATGCTTCATGGGATCTAGGGGAATGTACTTATCTCCATGTACCCTTGACTTCAACCCAGAATAGGAAATTACTACAGCTCGAGTCTGGTTCAGATTGCCTCACCTTCCTTTAATTTCTGGGGATGATAGCTCCTTTAGAGCAATTGGGAACAAATAGGGTTAGTTCATTGATCGGGCAAAACCAAAAGGGAATTTATATTCATACATGAGAATATGTGTGGAGGTTGATCTAGAGAAGGGACTCGCTAAAGCCCTGCAAATCAATATTGATGGGTGGAGTCAACTACAAGCATTAGATTATGAACATATTTCATTAAAAGCATGGCATGCCATGCTTATGGACATTTTGCTAAAAACTGTCCAAAAATCCAATAATAGCAACCTTTTTCAAAGCAACAGTCAAGGAAGGAACCTGAGTTCAAGACGGTTTCAAGCAGGTGAAGGAATTTCCATTCAAAGAGACCATGCAATCTAAAGCCATCACAAGAGGCTATGCCTTCATCAAGCAACAACAAATATGAAGTCCTCGGGAACTTAGAGGAAACATTAAATCCGAAAAATACAAAGATTTTTAATCCTGAACCAACTCATCCCAATAGTGAATATTGATTCATCCCTTTAGGAACCAAATTCCAATGCACAAGAAGAAGAGGAAAACAAAGAAGATCCAGAAGAGTTTGAGAAGGAAAACAAGGAAACAGAGGAAGAAAAAAGGGATTCAACTTAGGAAAAGGAAAAAGAGGCAAAACCAGAAGAGTAGGTCCATCACGAGCCTTCTAAATCCATCTCCTTTGTCAAAGTTTTGATGAAGGCACCAAATCCTTCCCCACCCCCCATAAGGGAAAGGAAATCCAACCAAGATCAGATAGCTCACAAGGTAGAAATGAATACTCAACAAGGATATCATACATCCCTTGAACATTTTCTCCTTAGTTAATTATGCTACCAAGATCAAATAGCTCACAAGGTAGAAATGAATACTCAACAAGGATATCATACATCCCTTGAACATTTTCTCCTTAGTTAATTATGCTATATTTTTTGTTTTACTTTATAACCAATTTATGAAAAATTATCCATGTACTCAAGATATTGATATGAAAAGTACCAACATAACAATTTGTTTCCTCCCCCTATTATAAGAATGGAGCTTGGAAATCAATAATATTCTTAATCAATTCTATTTGCATGATTGTTGTTAGCTATGCTACAACCCCTCAAATCAACATTATGTAAATTGTTGCTACCCTTAAAAAGTACCACTAATAATATTCTTAATCAATTCTATTTGCATGATTGTTGTTAGCTATGCTACAACCCCTCAAATCAACATTATGCAAATTGTTGCTACCCTTAAAAAGAACCACTAGAACCCCACTTGTTTCCTTCCCCTATTCTAGGGAGGAAGGTTGAAAACCAGTAATATTCCTAATCAATTCTATGTGGTTATGAATAATATATATATATATATATATATATTCTATTTAATGCTTTTATAGTCATTGTAAACTTATAACTAAGAAAACACAAATTTATGTATGTCTCCTCTATTACGACATTAGTTTTTTTCCCATATTTTATGAAATTCATAGGTTTGTTTATATTTTATGAAATTCACACTTTTTTATATTAATCTTCTCATAGTTTTTTTCTTATATTTTATGAAATTCATAGGTTTGTTTATATTTTTATGGCGGAGTAATAGAGCAAAATAACAACTTCACGCTCACCGTGGGGCTCGAACCCACGACCACAAGGTTAAAAGCCTTGCGCTCTACCAACTGAGCTAGACGGGCTACAACACATTTTTTTATTGTGTATATTTAATATACAGTTCAATTTATTTTTGGTTCTCTACACCATAAAACTATAATAATAATGTAAATGTTCACTCAATGGTTGTAGTTTAGTGGTGAGAATTCCACGTTGTGGCCAGGGAGACCTGGGCTTGAATCCCAGCAGCCACATTGTGTTTATAATCATGAGCTTTTCTTTACCTATTCAGATGCACTTTTTAAAAATCTGATTTAATTTTTCTAATTTAGCGTTAAATATCTAATTTCTGAACTCTTCTTTCCTTCTCGAACTAAAATCTGCGGACTCTGAATTAAATTTATTTGTGGTAAAGCTACAAATTTTATTTGTTATAGGCTAAACGTTTTATGAAATGATGATATTTTCTGAAATTTGGTTAGAAATTCGAAGATTTGAGTAATTATTTTTATATAATTTGAGTGTCCCATGGGTTTTTCAGTACTCTGAATCCATTTCTGCATTTAAAAATGGATTTTGAATAACAAAAAAAAATAATTCGTCCAAATTTATATCATCAGATTCTGACCAAAAAAACCATTTCGTAGAACAGTTAGACAACACCATTTTATTTTAGGATTTGACATGTTGAAGCTCTCGCTAGACTAATACTTAGTCTTGGTTATAATGAATCTAATTGCTTAGTCTTGGTTATAATGAATCTTAACTTATAATGATATTTTCTGAAATTTGGTTAGAAATTCGAAGATTTGAGTAATTATTTTTATATAATTTGAGTGTCCCATGGGTTTTTCAGTACTCTGAATCCATTTTTGCATTTAAAAATCGATTTTGAATAACAAAAAAAAATAATTCGTCCAAATTTATATCATCAGATTCCGACCAAAAAAACCATTTCGTAGAACAGTTAGACAACACCATTTTATTTTAGGATTTGACATGTTGAAGCTCTCGCTAGACTAATACTTAGTCTTGGTTATAATGAATCTAATTGCTTAGTCTTGGTTATAAGTGTTTCTTTACTTTACTCTAGAAAGAATGAATCTAATATATAGAAACTTAGCATATTTTGTTCTATTTGGTTTAGGGGAATATAATCTTTGCATTAGTTGAGTTACTCTCTCAAAATACTTTGAAGTTTTAGCCTATCATCTTGAGTTTAGATTGTTTTGGTTCAAATTTCAAATAAAATTGCATTATCTATATTTGGTTTAGGGGAATTTAATCTTTGCATTAATTGAGTCACTCTCTCAAAATACTTTAAGTTTTAACTTATCATCTTTAGTTTAGATTGCTTTGATTTAAAGTTCAAATAAAATTGCATTACCTGTGTCACTCTCTTGAAATACTTCTAAATTTTAACTTACAATCTTGAGTTTTGATTGCTTTGGTTCAAATTTCAAACAAAAGAAAGTCTACGTGCTTTTAGAGTCATTATAGATTTTGGGCTTATCAACTAACTTTAGAATGGAGGTCATGGTTTCATTTTATTTATCTCGCGGAATCAACAATTAGGGCAAACTCATACTCACATGGCATAAGATCGATTCCAATTGCTACCACTATAACCTCCAAGTATGCCCACACTGCCCCACATGCGATACACAGGGCTAGTCGAGGTTTGAACTAGCGACATCACAAGGAGTGCCTTAATAGTACACTCTATCACCAAGTGATCAACATCCTAAATGGTCATAGTTTCATTTTAAATAAAAGCATTATGTTTGGTTTCCCAACCCTAAGACTTATTTGCATGATCTCTAGGGTTTATTATTATAATTTATATTAATCTCCTAAATGTAAATTTCAATATACTTTCAATAATACATAATCTCAAATTTTAGGCTTTGGTGAATTTGGAATTCAATATTATTTGATTTAGTTAAAATAAAATCAAAATTACAACTTATTTTAATTTTATTACCTTAATTATTTATATGACATTTAGAATGTTTTAAGTTCCTTTAATGTTTTATATTTTAAATATATTGATTTCAACATTTAAGAAATATATATATTTTTTTATGTTTTTACAAGTGTGAAAGCTCAATATTAATATTATATTTTATTTAGTGATGAAAATTCAATATTATGGTCATGGAAACTTTAACTTGAATCCAAGCTACCACATCATTTTCATTTCTTAAACTTATGTTATAATTTCATATTCTCTTTTTATTAATCCAATATCTTTCCCACATCATTTTCATTTCTTAAGCGTGTGTTATAATTTTATATTCTCTTTTTATTAATCCAATATCTTTCTTTTTCTTTTAAGAAATAGTAATGCATTACATTGTGAAACTCTCAATAAAATGTATTTGTTAGAAAATCTCACAATTTTATTTTAATGTTTCACAAGCTAAGCTTCTCACTAGAATTTATATAATGTATTTGTTAAAAAATCTCACGATTTTATTTTAGAGTTTCACAAGCTAAGCCTTTCACTAGAATTTACATAGAGTGATTGACCATATATTTTATTATATAGTATATTATATTATGAATATTAACCATGTTATATTATAATTTTTTAATCCATTTAATTTTAGGTCAAAGATATGAATTTTGTATGTAAACAAATTAAACATTAAATTACCTTTAAATCATTATATATATAATTTAATTATTATTATATTTTTATTTTAATCACACAATATATCTACTTCTCTATATAAACATTAAATTACCCCCTCTCTCTATATATAATTTAATTATTATTATATTTTTATTTTAATCACACAATGTATCTACTTCTATATATATATATATATAATTTAATTGTTATTATATTTTTATTTTAATCACACAGTATATCTACGCTTACTCTAAAGTGAACTCTAACATGAAAAATGTCAAAGTCCTTTTCCCTTATACTTTAAACTTAATTTTTTGAACTTCTCTATTAATCTTTGTAAATCAACTCTAAAATGAAAAATGTCAAAGTCATTTTCCCTTATACTTTAAACTTAATTTTTTGAACTTCTGCAATATAGTTTTCAATACTAATTAAAATGTCATTGAAATAATATTAGTTTGTTTACTTTTACATATTTTTTTAAATTTTTTTGTGTTAATTTATTATTATTTATTTATTTTTAAACAAATAAATTTTGATGTTCTTTTCACTTATATTTTAATTTTAATTTTTTGAATTTTTGTATGGAATTGTTTGATTATTCTATGTTTTCATTTTTCCAAATCCAATGACATAAATTTATATAAAATTAAATTTTTTGTTGTGTAAAATACATTTTTGAATGCAAAAATAAATTCAGCAACTCTCCAAACAATTACTCTACATATAGATACTTTGTATCTTTCAAATATAAAACAATCAAATTTTCAAAGATTTCAAATCTAATCATTAATGCACTGCACAATTAAACACCATCAAACATGTATATTAAATATATGTGTCCAAACATTCAATAGTGTATATATTGATATTATTACACCACGGCTCAAGGCAAGTTTATTGTCATGTTGTTGGCAATCTATCACTATTAATGAAGAAACGTTAAAAAGTTGTTGTGGCCTTTGCAATCTTTGAAAAAAGATGTTTTTCTCAATCCATTGACCACTCATATTTTATGTTTTCACTCAGTTTCGATAGTCACTTTGGTACGAACTCGACCATTATGAACGTGGAACAAAATCGCATGATTCTTACAACATGTTCCATACTTACACATATAGATTATTCCATACTAACCATTGCACTTAATATGGTTGGGATAAAATCCAGGAATTATATCCAAATCAAGTTGTAAAAAAATGATTCATTATAAGTATATATTGATATTATTACACCACGGCTCAAGGCAAGTTTATTGTCATGTTGTTGGCAATCTAGCACTATTAATGAAGAAATGTTAAAAAGTTGTTGTGGCCTTTGCAATCTTTGAAAAAATATGTTTTTTCTCAATCCACTGACCACTCAGTTTGGATAGTCACTTTGGTACGAACTCGACCATTATGAACGTGGAACAAAATCTCATGATTCTTACAACATGTTCCATACTTACACATATAGATTATTCCATACTAACCATTACATTTAATATGGTTGGGATAAAATCCAGGAATTATATCCAAATCAAGTTGTAAAAAAATGATTCATTAAAATTTATACATTTGTAAAGTGTAATTTTAGACTAATATGACATCTTCAAATGTATCTAAATCATTGAATGGTAATTTGAGCAATACAAGTTGCGATTTTAATAATTATTATTCCTTGAGCTTATCTCAATTGTAGATTTGGGCATCCAACGGGTATGGAGTAAAGTCAACCATTGACTTTGATGCCCGAATCTACAATCGAGATAAGGATAGCCATTATTATCAGCTGAATTTGAATGGATAAGAATCCCCATATAACACTTTTAAAGTGGAATTTCAACTTTATCTTTATCTTGTTAATGATTCCATTGTCATTTTAGGTCTTATCTTTAAAATTTAAAGGATGTAAGTTTTAATTTTGTAATGTTATTAATTTGATTGTCTTCTTTTACATTTCAATAATTAAGTCAAGCCTCTAATTTCTAGCCCAATTTCTATTAGATAACTAAAATGCCAAAAATGACTTTTTCCTTATTCCAATCCCAAAGTTCTCTTTATACATATATTTTCAAGACCATAATAAGTCCCAACCACCAATGATAATCTCCTCAAAGATGTAGTTCTAGTTTAAATTGCATTTGAAATTGATGCTTGAGTATTTGTAAGATTTTGTCTTCATGTGTGCTATCGCTATACAAATTTGGAAGATACAATCTTTTCTTAGACTTAACTATCATAATCTTGGGTTTATCAATATAAAGATAAGCTTTTTTTGTTTTTTTTTCAAAGTTCCTAGAAAAAATTGAGTTGCTTGGGAAGATCATTAATAATTTTTTCAAGAAAAATAATATCATCAATGTATAAGATAAGAGCGACAACAAGTCAAATCATATTACTACTAATGCAACCCTCCTCTTCTAGAAACATTGCACAGTTTTATTGATATAAATGCCAAAGAGGGCACTCTTTCTTAACACAAATATTACAATTAATGTCCATTGACCATCCATTCTTACATTTCATCTTAAAAATAACATTTTAGTAGATCATTATCACAACACTACAAAGCTCATGGAGGATACCTATTTTTTCAGTGTTTTCCATAACCTAGCTCTAGGCACAATGTAAAAGGGTTTTCTAAAATTAAGTAAATAATAAATTAGATAGTTTTCTTGTCTCTACAATCCTCAACAATAACTCTAAGGTGACAAGGTGATCATTTGTAGTATGTTGATATTTGAAGCCTCTTTGTATTTTGACCATTTTTATTGTCCTCGATCCATTGTCTAGTTTTTTTTTTTAAATCAAGACAAATAACTTTGTTAAAAGGAGGATAATCATGATAGTTTTTTTTTTAAATCAAGACAAATAACTTTGTTAAAAAGAAGGATAATCATGATAGTTTGATAATTGATCATGTCATTTTGGTTTTTAGATTTGAAAATAAAGATAAGTGGTATTATTTTAATGTTTTTTTTTTAAATTTATATTAATATGATAATTTTAATTAAAAAAATAAAAATATATTTTTAAATAAATTAATAATTATATAAATACAAAATAAAAAAATAAAAATATATTTTTAAATAAATTAATAATTATATAAATACAAAATAGTTTTATATCTAAACATACCTTATTTGATCATTCATGTAACCTTGTCATAAAAATCAATGCCTTTTTTTTCTTTTCACATATCATGAAACTTTTAATAGTTTTTAAATTACATTTGAATTCATTCTTTTAATTTTTTATCATTCATGTAACCTTGTCATAATGGTCAATGCCTTCTATTTTTTTTTCATGTGTCATAAGGGTCAATGCCTTCTTTTTTTCATGTAACCTTGCCATAAGGGTCAATGCCTTTTTTTTTTCTTTGCACATATCCATGAAACTTTTGATAGTTTTTAAATTACATCTTAATTAATTCTTTTAATTTTTAAGGCAAAGAGTTTGTCCAATGTTAAGCCCTAATATTGGCTCATCACCCC
This sequence comes from Picea engelmannii, assembly GCA_009831015.1. Lineage (NCBI taxonomy): Eukaryota > Viridiplantae > Streptophyta > Pinopsida > Pinales > Pinaceae > Picea > Picea engelmannii. The sequence goes on from ML795411.1 coordinate 223,057, forward strand.
TTAATTGGGGCATATTAGATTAGTAATGCTATTTTATTTATGTTGGCTTTAGGCCATTAGTTGTAATTTAGATTAGTAATGTTATTTTAATTATGTCGACTTTAAGCCATTATTTGTAATTATACCTCCTAGTCTCCT
>ML795411.1:227488-255995 GCA_009831015.1 Picea engelmannii
TGTCAGCTTTAGGCCATTAGTTGTAATTTAGATTAGTAATGTTATTTTAATTATGTCGGCTTTAAGCCATTATTTGTAATTATACCTCCTAGTCTCCTATATATACCAAGGAGACATTTTCATTTTGAATCATCTTGTACTTGTACATTTCATTGGGGTAAAAGGAGGTTGCCCCCTCGAAGAGGCTTATTATCTGAAATTATCTCTTTTTCAAGGCGTTGAGTACTTTTCCTGAGGTTTTTATATGCTATATTGATGTTTGGTTCTTAACATCCAAACATTTGAGATGGTTAGCTTTATGATGAGATAGATTATTTTGAAAATAGTGATAAATGAAAATAATTTTTATAAAAAACTAGCCATTATTGTAATGCACTTGACAATAAGCGTTTTCTTGGCATTCTCCATAATGTTTCTATTTTGTTTGCCAAGGTGATAAAAGTCCAAGACCAAGTGGTGTTAGGCATGTATCATCTAATTTTGTTTGATTAGCGTTAAAAGGACACTAGAATGTCATTTGAGAATGCATTCAAAATACTTAGTTTGTTTATGTTATGTTATCTAAGTTTGTTTATGTTATGTTATCCCGTGTAGAGGGTAGAGGGTGTATGTTTCAGTACAATTTTAAATGACTGTAAGAATGTATTAAGTGAAATGCATATTGGATTTTATCAAAAAATCAGCATACCAAAGAGAGTTATGTCTCAAACTAAGAGTTATGAGTGACTTGTGTATTTCAATCATTTATCATGCTCGTGCTCTGCCTTATCTATTTATTATATTGACGATGAAAATTTTCCACTGGAACGTATTTGGCTTTGTAACAGTGAAATCAAATGTTCATTAGTATTCATTAATGACCCAAAAAAACTGTAAATATAGACCACAATGATATACAACCATCGTTAAGAAATATGAGCATCTGATCAGTCCATAATTTCCCCTAGTGATTTTCCAACATTTTTATGTTGTAAGGCGTTTCCACATGGTAATCCTTAAAGAAAAACACAGTCCATATCTATGCACCTAGTAGGTTATCAATAGGTGCCACCTTCAGCGAGGGCTTCAGCCAGGGTTTGGTATTATTTTCGTTGGAGTTCTAGTTTTATCTTCATTGCACAAGGGGTTTTATCTATTGCAACATCCAAAATTCACCCATGTTCTAGTATTCATCAAGGGTTTCGAAGGGGCTTTAGTTTAATTGGTTTCCAAATCTGGGGTTTGATTTGAGTAGTGGATTGTCAGAACCCCACACATTTTTTGTTCGTTGTTGGCTATTCTAGGAATTAATATATCGACATCTAAAAATGGTCAATTGAAACAATGAAACATGCAACGATTCTGAAAATTCTAAAGATAAATCACAGGTTCGATATCAAGATTTTGGATGAAATTTTTTCCAAATGTACAATTCTAGCTCCATCACACTGATAAAGATCTTAGATGAATTCTTCTTTTAAATATAAAGTTGTAAGTCCTTATAACATCTATTTTTTTTATTACAGGGACCAAAATTATATCATAAAGCTCAAAATCTAGGTTGTGTGAAGGAATGGATCCTTTCAAGGCATGTTTACATGCTTGATTTAATGAAAGTTTTGTCCAATTTTCCAGATGTTTAAGTGGTAAGCACTTGATAAAGATATTGGATGAATTCTTCTTTTAAATATAAAAGTGTAATTGATTGAAAGTAAAGTAAGGATAATATTTAACATTCAAATTATAAAAACTAGTAAATAATCCCCCTTGTAGAGTTAGAAATAAGGCTACCTTTTGGTGTAACAGATGATTCTATCAAGTGTTGGTTGCTACTAGTTTCCCGAGACAAGATAAAAATATGCCAAGATGTATATACTCTTCTCCTTGAATGAAGGAAAGGAAAAGGGCACAAAGTTTTCTATTACAGGTTTTTGTTTGCACATTCATTCAGCTGCACAGACAAATGTAGTAAAAGTAGTTAACAATACAATAATATTTCATAGCTAAGCTTATAACTTCATACTCAGAAATTGAATGGAAAATGAGAGGTAGTTAGATTCTAAATCACTTATTTCTTTACTTCCCCTTGTTGTTGGAGATACTAGGGAAAAGAAATGAAAATCTTTAGCATATGAATCATTCACTGATTTTTTCTTTGTTGCAGGAGATACCAAGGAAAAGAAATGAAAAGCTTTAGCATGTGAATCCTTCACTGAGTTTTGTGGTATGTTGTCTCTATTTCAAATGCTTTGGATCTGTGGTGGATTCACTGAAAAGCTTGAGCAAATGAATACTTTGATCAAGTTCTCCAATACATTGTCCCTATGTCAAATGCTCTGGATTTGTGGTGGCTTGAGAGAGGCTAAAAAAATATCCATTGAGATAATGTAATGTATGGCCTCAATCAGTGAGGTAATGGGGAGTTGGCCCAGCGGTGAGGTGGTGAGCCTGGACTGCAACATTAAATTTCGACTACAAAATTATATCGCCTCCACTGCAACATTGAACCTCAACCACATCATTCTTTAAAGAAAATGTCAGAGTAAACAACGTTGGCCACTCAAAAATTTGTTATTTTTAATTCATTTTGTAACTCTCACAATTCCGAAAAAGAAATTGCTTTACACCAAGGGAATAAATTCCCATCAAATAACTCTCAACCAATCATAAATTGCATTTATAAAATCCAATAAATATGAAAATAAATTTGTTTTAAAAAATAAATCCGTTAAAATGAAATTTCAATGTAAACTTAAACTTTGGAAATGTGGGTGGTGAATTTTAAGCGTAGTGACAGAAAGCTATTGTTAAAAAAAAAAAAAACCGCACTAACTAATTAACCAAAACTGACTAGGTAATAGGCAGTCAATGGTAGTTGACCATGAGATGAAAGCTAGAGTCCCTGGCCAAAGGTATGAACTCAAAAGGAAAATTCCTAAAGAGTACATTGAAAACACTAACTTTAAGATCATTAAAGAATACTTGAGCTATATACTTCTAGTAAAATCATTAACAAAACAAGTGTATTGCTTGTCACATATATCTGGTCCACATGAACAACCCAACTTTATGCATACCAGAAAATTGATAATGATGAAAGGTGGAGATGGTGTTATAAGAATAACAAGACATTATGTATAATAAAATTAGAAGCTTTGAGAGATAGCACATAATTTGCCAGTGTCTGCAACTGATGACATTCAATTGGATCACTGTGATGATCAACTATATGAAAATACAACTGATAGAGTGAAAATTGATAAAGAAGAATAACTTTGGATTCAAGACAGTGCTTTGTGCATTCTTCTTTGAAAGAGTACCAGGAATAAGCATGAAGGAGAGTGTACAAGGTCATGTAGCCTCCTTTCCAACGCTGTGTAGATGGGTTTCTTTAATGACTCACTAGGGAGAAGGGGGAGTATGGGAGCCATATGATGACGATTTCTTTGATTGGTGGAGACGACAGATTCTAACCATCGAGGATTATCCCTACGTAGGGATCAATTTCTTGAGAGACCTTGATATGCCTATTCCCCCTGGCACATCACATAGTGAGATAGGTACATACTCTTATTTTTTTTAATTTTTAATTTTATTTACGAGAAAGAAAACATATTTTTGTCAGCGTCACTGTACTAACTCAAAAATATGTTATGTACAGATGTGGGACCAGTGTGGCCAACATACCTCCCCTGGACTAGGCGCTATCCATGAGAGTAGACCTAACCAGAAGGGGTGAAAACAATATTAGGGCCATTGTCAACAAAGGCTGAGAGAGTGTTGAGGTGGGTAGAGAGGAACTTGATGGCCCTCACCTGTAGCGTATAGATGGCATAGATTGAGGATCTACCACCATCCATGCAGCCTCACGTAGTAGGGGCGCGGTCCGGTTATTCTGACATCTGGCTAATGCCATAGTGAATTATAGTAGGGCTAATAGGCTTAGATCTTACACTAGTACTGGACATCATACATGCTAGAGAACCCATTTTTGTATCTCTCTTATGTATTGAGGGCTTAAGCCCGACAACGTATACTTGCCACTTTTGATGCCTATGGCACACATTTTGTACTGTGACATCATTTTTGGACATGTTATATATATACATATATTTTTTCCTTATGGAGTAAATATCTTTTGTACAAACATGTTTAGATGTGTGTGTATGTGTGTGATTTTATAATTATGTGTGTGAAAGATGCCAATATAAAACATGATTTTCCAATGTATTAGTTAATTGATTAGATCTCCTAGGAACATGAATATATTTAATATAATCAAAATAAATTCCCAAGGGACGTACCCTAAGGAATCATCAGTGAAGGGTGGGATCATATATGTGGTACACTCCATTTAACTGTGACACTACTGGTTGAGCATCTAAATGAACCTTAATGTGAGACATACCATGCAACAATACATCACATAGTAATTCTATTACAACACTATACTCAACAACATTATTGGTTGCTTCTCCTAGAAAAGCACCTCCAGAAGATACCAACTGACCAACAGGCGTGAAGATCACCCAAGTTGCAAAATCAAGCCTCTGCGTGTGTCGGCTAGCACCATCCACGAACCCAACATAAACCTCAGATTCACTTGACATCTGCCACAATGTAGAAACACAATAAACTACACATCCAGAAAACAAAAAGATACTAAAATGTATAGATAAATATATACACTATTTACAAGAAGTCACACTTAGGTGACCAACCTAAGCATAATACTTCTTAAGATAAATCCCATTTTTGGGTTCAAGAATCACATTTCCTTCGAAGTCAACCAATTCATAAGTGCCCTTTTCCAAAAATTTCTTTATAATAAACGGTCTGAACCACATGGTTTTAAACTTGCCTTCCCCCAAGGGATCTTTATCTTGATCATAGACCAAGACAATATCACCTTTGGAGAAAACTCTAGGGTGGAACGACCGATCATATTGACACTTGACATGATGTTTATGAGCCTTGTTAGCCAAGGATGCATATTGATGTTGTTCATTGAGTTGCTTGATATATATAAGTCGTTCTTCAAGCGTAGTTGTGTTGGGAAGTAGTTCCACTACCAACTTGAGAGAAGGAATCTGAAACTCTATAGGAAATACTACCTCCATCCCATAAACAAGTTGGAAAGGAGAGAATCTTGTAGCAGTCATGATGGAAGTTTGATATTCCCAAAGTGATGAATATAACATCAAATGCCAATTTGACTTGGTTGAATTGATTGTCCATTGGAGAATAGTCTTAAGAGACTTTTTGACAGCCTCCACTTGACCATTCACCTATGGAGAATAGGGTGACATAGGTTATTTCTTAAACCCTAGCTTTAACGTTAATTAATTCATCATCTTATTTTGAAAGTGACTGTCGAGGTCTGTGACAATCTCTTTCGGTATACCAAACCTAGCAACAATTTGGTTGAAAATGAAGAGTGACGTCATTTCCCCTTCATTACTAAATGTTGGCATGGATTCGACCCACTTGGTGAAGTAGTCTACTGCCACAATGATATAACGGTTCCCCCTAAAAGAGGTTGGGTGGCATGTAGTGAAATCAATTCCCCACTTAGTGAAGGGACCAACAACAGTAACACGAAATATAGGAGTAGTGTGTGCCCACATATTCTGAGAGAAGATATGACACGAGAAACACTTCTTAACCTCCTCTATACAATATTTGATTAATGAGGGCCAAAAGTATCCAACACAAAGGATTTTCTAGGTTTTTTCCAACCCATACAAGTGACTACCACATGCTCTAGTGTGCCAGTCATTTAACACAAGCTATGTTTCCTCATGAGTCAGACAATGATGGAGAACACAATCAACTCCTCAACGATACAAAGTGTTGTCAATGATAAGATAATTCCATGCTTTATGGTGTATCTTTTGACGTTCATCATGAGAAGTAGAGGAAGGACACTTCAAAGTCTGAAGATACACAAGAATATCTCCATACCAAAGGTCAAAAGATGCAATCAGGAAGAGATCATCATTGATTAATGACTCAAAAGTTTCGATATTAATTCTGTAAAGACCAAAGATTTCTTAGACTTTGTTGAAATGAAGTCCCAATCGAATTCTTTAAGAATGACGATCCATCGAATAATCTTCCTGTTGATGACTCGTCGTGTCAACACATATTGAAAAGGATTAATGACAGATATGACGATGGTCTTACAAAGTAGAATATAATGATGAAACCTTTGGATAACATGGAAGGATGGAAAATCCATTTTCTCAACATGGGTATAGTTAATTTATAGTCCAACTAAGCCTCAATTGAGGTAGTGCATAACATGTTCTTGGAGCCCGTCATCCTCCTGAACCAAGACCATATCGATGGTGGACTCTGTTGCAGCCAAATATAACAAGAAATATTTTCCATAATCAGGGGGGCTAAGCAAAGGGGTAAATGTCAGGGAACTTTTCAATGCTTCAAAAGAGCATTGAGCTGCTTCATCCCAAAATAATGGGACCCCTTACTTCAAAATACACATAAACCATTTAGTTATTTCAGCATAGTTGGTAATAAATCGCTGTAAGAAGTTAGCTTTCCCCTAGAGACTCTGAAGTTGGGGAACTATGCAGGGGGGGGGGGATTTAAATATTTCCTCAACCATAAGATGGATGATCATGATCCCTTTGGTGGACACGACAAAACCCAATAAGCATCCCAACATAACACATAAACTACACTTGTTTGGATTTAGGTGAATCCGGTAGTAGCGAAACCTCTAAAAAATAAGTCGAAGGTGAGAAGGATGGTCAGATCTCTTGCTAGAACATGACACAATATCATCAATATATGCCTCGACTATATTTTTGAGGTCATGGAAGGTGAACGACATGGCCCGTTGGAAAGTAGCTCCAACATTTTTGAGGCCAAAAGGCATTTTCTTGTATGCAAAAGTACCCCAAGGACATATGAAAGTAGTCTTATGTTGATCCTTGGGCTTGATCTGAATTTGATTGTACCCTGAGAAACCATCCACAAAAGAGAAAATGTCACTGCCTGCACATTCATCAATAATTTGATCAACGAATGGGGTAGGAAAGTTATCTTTTGGGCATGCCTTGTTTAGATCACGAAAATCCATGCACACTTGAATTGTGCCTTACTTTTTATTGAGAGGAATAGGGTTTGACACCCATTCTTTCAATTGAACTGGGTATATGAAACCAACCTTAATCAATTTATCTACCTTATATTTAATGGTCGTTTCCTTTCGAGGGTTGACTAGGTGAAGCTTATGTTGAAAAAGATTAGCATCAGGATAAGTTCTAATCTCATGCTCAACAATACACGGGTCAATGCTTGGAATTTCCTCATAAGACCAGGAAAAGATGTCGCAAAATTATTTAAATAAATCGATATACACTTGAATCTCCTCGAGGGAACAATCCGCTCTGATGAAGACGTTTTCAACAACGCGAGGGGTTTTAGATATATCAATTGGAGTCGTCTCAGTTATAATCACCATGTTTCCTTCGATGTATATTCCGTGCATTGCCAAAGGATTGATAGGGTGAGTGACATATCCATTCATGGTTGAAGTAAACTCCCCTGCTTCTACTCTCCTAAGCTCAGGTAAAAAATATGATATCTGATGAAGATCATCTCAAGGTATGTCTGGACATGTCATTTCCTCTAAAATCACCTTGTCAGAGGGAAATACCAAGTCCAAAGGATCATGCGAAGTAATAGATTATTGAGCCCAAATAGGCTCTATAAAATGATCTATCTTTTAAAGGGAAGCTGGATCAGAGTTAGTTGAGGTTTGTTGAACAATACTATACGTGAAATCAGCTGCGGATAGGGGAATAACCATGCAAGGATGCCCTTTTCCCATTCCATCGAAGATGATGGGGAAGGTAAAGTCCATGGATCGTTGAAATAATTTGTTCGAAGAAAAGCTACTTGGAAAATTGCAGCCTTAGGCTGATCAGGGACAACCGAATAAATTTAACATAATTCGAAGGTGGTGTAAAATCAAATGTACCCATCAAAGATGGAAACAATCCAACACCTAAGTTGACAATACCTTGTTGTGGGTTATCAATCATTGGGACCATGGATGCCCCCGATGAAGGGTTAGGATGAGAGAAAGACAACTGATCAACGATTACTATCCTATCTTCATGAGGGAATCATAGTACACGAAAAATAGAGGATACAACTGCTATCATTGTGTAAGTCCAACTCCGTCCTAACAAAAGGTTGTAGTCGAGAGGCACATCGAGTCTTTGATCTTGACACACATAGTTTTTCCCTCCAACTGCACAGGGAAGGAGGGGATTATGTTGTGCGGTTGAAAAGAATGACCGTCAAATGTAGTTAACAACGTAGGAGTCAGAGACAACTTTGGTTGACCAATAGCCTTCCAACATGCCAACGACATAACGCAAGTGGATGCACCCTCTTCTACCACCATGTGAAATATATTTCATGTCAATGATTTCATGGCATAAACCGTTATTATCTGGAAGGTATCGTGGTAATGAAAATAAGGTTTCTGACTGGAAGGGTTAAAAATTATAGTTCCCGAGTTAGTTGGCTCAACATCACCCAAAGCAGACAGTAATTCTTTTCTCTGTGCGGGGAAACTCTGGAAAAATTCCAGAGCAGACATCACACAAGGGGTTTGTTCAAGATATTCAACTAAATAATAGTTATGGGCAGCCCTTGCATTTGGATTATAAGAATATTTCTTAAACACACCTTTAGGGATGAGAATCATTTTTTCTCCCATGGTCTTCTCAATATTAAGAGGAGGTGATGGGTTGGAAGCTTCTTTTCCTTTCTCAGCAGATTCATGCATTCCATAATCATGATCCCTAGTCTGAAGATGAGCATCCAATCTCATCATGTATACATTTGCGGCTCTGGTATTAGCATTAAGCATGGGGACACCTTGATTTCTCCCAAGCATGGTTGTGGATGAGGAAGCTTGTGCCATATTCTTCCCTTGAGGAAAAGGGTTAGTTAACACAACAGGTTGTTGTTGTGCCAAAATATTATGGGATTTCTCTGGCCGAGGGAACTGATGAGTCAAGTGGTCATCCACGCAAAGATTACACATAAACTTAACTTTTTCTTCTCATTTTTTCCTTCACCGACATTGTTAGAATCCTTTTTATCAATACCCCCTTTTCCATTTTTTTCGTTTCCCTTTATTTTCCCCTTGGACTATTGGTTCTCCTTATGTTTTTTCATCTGCACACTGTGTACTTCTGACGTGTGGGTGGAGGGGGTAGTTGTATTAGAATTTTGGTTGGCCACAATCTGTTGTAGCGACAATTGTTGCATTCGATTGGACAATTGATCTGTGGGCTTGTTTTGTGCGGAGCCCACAATCCCATCGGCATGAGGCCCAAACTTTGGTTTGTTCAAGTCAAAGTTTGACTGTGGCACATTAGGAATAATCTCATAAAGCATATCGGATTGAGAATAAATTTGTTGACCCTTATTCACATCGCAGGTCAAAACCCTAATTACAGAACAACACAATACTCAATAAGATCTAACACATCCAATCACTTAGCACATAGAAATAGATCAGATCTAGCCTTCATTTACATCACTAAGAATTAAGCTACTATATCATATGCATCTAACATAAAGATTACAACACTAAGAATAAATCACATCAATAACATATCAACCATACTGCACAAAGCAACCATAACACATGATATACATGGTTCACCCTAGTGTGGGGCTACACCCACCAACTCTTCTTCTTATTTATTATCTTTTGTCAATCTTCGTACATGCACATAGCTACATAACACACTCTGCATAGGACAGGAGATCTGCGCGCACCTCGCCAGATCCTCCTTCCCCGAGCTAGGTACCAACACAAAACCTTCTTACAATCACTTTCACTTAGCTCTGCAAGTCTTAACACACAGTATGCACAAAACATTCACAACTATTCACACTTAGCGCACTGGCCTACTAGGTCTTGCACAAAGTCCACGTAGATCTAGTAACTAATTATCACATCACCTAGCTGCTTATTTATACATTACAAAAGGGTCGAAACATGGGTAAGACCCATGGGTCGACATCCGATACCCGTTACATAAACCCTAAAAGCCAAAAAACCCAGCAAAAGGGGCGAGATCCCGCGATCTTCGCTTCGCCTCGGTGCTCCACCTTTGACCAACCTGTCGAAGTCCCAAAATGTGGTCAAACATGACCAAGGTTCTCCAAAACTTGGTCAAGGGTCAACAAAATCAATTCCATCTGTTGATCCTTCATTATAGACTCCTCATAAATCACTCTAGAATTTGTGACGTCTTTAGAAATAAGCGACACTAAAGACTTCATGAACCACTCGAGTAAGAATGCAGGAGGGAAAATTACTTTAATAAATCTCTTATGATGACACCATTCTCGAATATGATTTGAGATATGGAAAAACTTAGTCTTTTTGAAGTTGGCCAACAACATGGTGTCGGCATCGTCTCTCACTGGTAGCTGAAAAATGGTTCAAGAAAACCATCGTTTGATCATTAAAGTAAGAATAATTCAAACAATCAAGCTCAATACACCACTTTGTGGCACCCCCTATGAGAGTGTGTTTAAACAGTCACAACTTAATAAAGTCATCGTTCAATGAATTGGAGGAGAACCACATGTGAAAATTTGTAACATGATCGCTTGGATCTTCGCTAGGATTTCCTTCAAATTTTGGAATATATGAGGGAAACTTAGTCAGCATGGGAGGCCAACATGGATCATGACAAATAGGGTCATTTAACAACCTTGACAAGTTTGGAAAATGAAGAGTTTCCATAAAAGGTAACCTGGGTTGTGGTAGAGTTAAAGGAAAAGGGGAACCTGGATATTGGCTGGCATCTGGTTTCCAGGAAACTTTTTCTTGCTAACCAGGGCTCTGGTAGAAACCAGGGTTTTCTTGGCCAGTGTAAGGGACCTGCGCACTATTTTTCATCATAGACAGATTAAAATATTTTGATGACATACCTTGAGTGGGGATTACCCCCTGCATGGTATTCCAAAAACCTTGGTTGAGGTTTCCCCTAGCCGATCCCCCTGGTAAAGAAATTGAACTTTTCTCAGGGTTCCATTGGATGAGGGAGGGGTTTCCCCCGATTGAAATACCTTGAATATGTATAGAACCCTACCTGAGATTTCCAAGACCTTGAAAGGAAGTGGTTACTATCATCAATCCTTGTGAAGGTACAAAGCCTTGCATATTTTTGGATTGATTGAGAAAGGGGTTTCCCCCTGATGAAAATGAAAATGAAGAGAAGGAATTATTCCCAAAATCACCTTTAAAGAAAATTAAGTGGACCCAACTGGATTCATATAGAACTGAGGCCTTTCACTCCCTTCGCTAAACAGGCTATAATTGGCATTGATCTCAGATGGTTTCTGAAAATCACCTTCGAGCGAAGGGGATGTAGGGGGAATATGACCCCCACCGTAAGGGACAACTTTGTACAGAGCAAAGGTGCCCTCGAGAGATCCTTGCAAGGGATTTGTAGAAATCCCTGCCCCCATATCATTAGTCTATAAGGTGGAGTAGGTTAAATTTGAACTTATGTCGAAACCCAACATCCCATATGTGAAAGGAGTGACATACATTTTCTGTACAGTCGAATTATGAACAGTGGTTGAAGTCGTAGAAGAGATTGTGCCACTATCAGAAGTGGTAGGTGTCTGACTAGAGTTATTCCTTGTAGGGGAAGGAAGGGGAGGGGGTATGAAAACCCCTCCACCTATGGTCGATATTGGAGTATGAGGACTCCCAGTAGAGGTAACATCATTTGCTTCCATAGAAAGTCTCCTAACGAGACGACGACCAGAGATAGACACCTTAAGATGGTCAACCTGAACAAGAAGTGGCCATGAGAGGTCAATTATCGGAGATTTCCAGGGCGTGAATCCTTCATCTTTGAGGTCTGAAATGATAGTCTCTTCCAGTGTAAGAGTCTCTCCTCTAGGAATAGGATCATGCACAGTTTCCTATGGCCCGATTGATTTCAAAGAACCTTCTTGATCTAACCTTTTCCTCGGTGGTGGCGGGGGTGGCTCCAAAGTTACTGGTGGGAGGCCCTGGAGCTTGCATGAACGAAAGAGATATTTATCTCCCAATTTGTGAAATGATCAACCAACACTCTAAGGGATAATCATAGAGAACACACTAAAAATTCCCTAAATATAAATTAAGCAATCGAGAAAATTGCAGGAAGACCAATTACTCCAACCAACACTAGAGGAACTTACTGGTGCAAGTGTAATTTGAACACGGAAACACCCTCCTAGTATACTCTACAAAGTGTGGTCCGATGTTTGTACTAGGTATTGTGGTATACCCCCATAATCACCTGTGTGAATCCCTATAAAATGAAACTAGGTTTCTAGCTCACAGTCAATCACCAAACAGGTACAATCGAAAATTGGGTTGATCGTATGAGTATGATAGCTATGTTTGAAGCCTTTCAAGGGTAACGAAGGAAAATGGTTTGGAAGAAAACTGAGGATCCCAAATAGATTCAAGTTCCATGAAACTTCGTAGTCAAATGCATTCAATGAAATCCTAAGAATGACCCTCAAATACGATCCCCACTATGCTTGGTACGACTTTGGAGGGGTTATCTCCTCTACCTTTCCTTATACAACCTCATGTTTATCCCCTGTGTTAGAGGGGGGTCTCGACTAACTTTAAGACACTGGTCTTGAACACTCCCTATATTAGACTCTTAAGTTTATTTTAATGGCCTTGAAGAGTTTCCTCTCCACACATAATCCAAGACCCTAAAGCCTAGTCTAATTGGTGTACCCTGTAAACAAAAAGGTCTAATTGATTTTAACATTAAGCGTTAATTTTAGTGGCTTGATTACTTAGGGGTGCAGTAGTGAAATTCATGGTTTTCTTTCATAGAAGAAAACATGGAGAACTATAGATTTTTTAGAACATTTGTGCTTTAAATGCAAATGAAAGCAAGCTACGTCCTACAAATGAAGTTTTTTTTCTCTTTTCTCTTAAAATGCAAACTTTTCAAAAAGAAAACCAAGATCCTAAGAACAACTTATCCTATTATACTTTTTCGTTTCAAATGAAATGAAACTACTCAAGCCTTTTCGGAAAGAAAGTATTAAGAAACTACCAAACAAACATGAAAATGCAGTTAAGAAACTACAAGCATTTTTAATTTTTTTTTTATATGCTTGTGAAATGGAAATAACAAACAACTGTATTTTTTTTTCTTTTCAAAGCATCACAAGAGAGAAGGAGGAAAAACCAGAGACTGACGCTGGTCCTAAACCACTTCTAGGAAGTATGCATTCACCATAATCCAAAAGAGAACCTAAAGTTTAAAAGTACACCTTCAACCTTGATAAAAGATATCAAGAGACAAAGAAAATAAACAAGAGGATTTCTTTACAATTTCATAAGCAATCTAAGACTTAAAAACTTGTCCAACAAGAGTTAATAGATGTTTATGGGATTTAGGAGTTCCCGAGGAACCAAAAGTTTCCTAGGAAAAATATTTTTTTTTTGAAAAAAATCCTTAGAATAACAGACACACATGTTGTGCACATGGAAACATGTGTATGTTTGTGTGTTGTATTGAATTCAAAGCGCGGGTGTAGGTGTGTTGGGTATATACTAGGGCACGTATGTGACTAAATAATCTCAAAAAGAGAAAATATTCAGGGGGACCACCCAGGTCAGGAAAGTTGGTAAACACTTGAAAGGTGTCCATAAACTCTTACAGACTCAGAAAGCACTGAAATCAACATGAATTCAAACCAAAAATAATCTCCTAACAAGACCCTAGAGAGCTTCCCCATTGGAGTTGCCAATTCTGCTATGGGGAAAAATCCCCGTAATCTGGGTATAGTGATTAAGCAGATCCTTGACACCTTAAAAGATAGAAATGCTTCTATTCTACCTTCTATCTGCAATAGATCCCTTACTGTCGTTGTTCGTTCAGGGTTACAAGCCTCCTGGTGATGCTGGCCTGAAACAAATTTAAAGAACACAATATGACAACATATGCATAACTACCAAGATCATCTAAAGGGTTAGATATTCATGTAATCCATTTATAAACATAACCATAAAGACATAAAGACTTGGGACAAGAAGTTTCTCTTTTATTAATAACAAGATTGGAAGTTATAACCTGAATCTTGTCGACGCCGCTCCATGAACCTCACTTGGGTTCCTCTACTTTGACTCCAAGTGCACCATTGCCATTGCACTATCCTCACAACCAACATGCCAATATAGTGAAAATGGATGGATTGTATAAGGAGGATGGATGGTAGGGAATACTGAGGATGAAAACTCAGAATGGGATGCAAAAGGCTTAGAATACAAGGGAGAAAATTTGGCAGAGTTCTCCTGCCTCTCTTTTCATATATCCAAATGACCCCCCTAGGGCCCTTTTATATGGAGAAAATATGGTTAATCCATTTTTAGAAGGGATACATAAGGTAAGATGGTTGTGCAACCCAACAAAGCCCATAAACTCCTCCCGAAAGTGGAATTTTTTTTAATTTTTGCAACTTTTTAGAGTATACACGGGTTGTCAAGCATGTAACTAGCGTATGTACGTGCACTGTATATGCAGAAGGGAACGTACACCATACACAAAAGGTTTTTTTTAAGAGGAACCTCAACAAAAATGATTGTCAGATGTGTGAATGACCAATGTCAGAAATGCATAGTAGTAGCATTTTGAGCTATAACACATGGTGCAGTTGCAAAAATGAATTGTTGTTGAACATTTGTGGAGAACTCTAGGGTTGTCTTTTGTTGTTCACCAACAATATCATTGTCTTTAGAAACAAAACATACTACCCATGGAACCTCTTTTTGAAAATGACCTTCTTCTTTTGATGCTTGGAAGATCTCTTCTTCATTAAACTTTGCTCCAGAAAAGAAATTAATAGCTTGAAGATTTAATGTAAAGTGACAACTTTTATCATCACTTTCGTTAATCCTATCTTGAAATTCCTCTTTCAAATTTGTATAAAATTGTTGTGGAACTTGAGAATGCTTTGCGACATTTTCACTATGACCATGTTGACTGAAATCTTCATGTTCATGTTGTGGATGCTCTTCAAATCCTTCTTTAAAATCATTGTTGATATTACTCTTAAATTGAGCATATGAGAGTTTTGAATATCTTTCCAATCGAACATGTGGGAGATAGTATTCTTCTTGAATTGTAACATTAGGTTTCTCACTTTTATCTTAAGGAACATAATCTGATAAATTTTCACATCTTTCATCAAATTTCTCTTCCACATCCTTTTCTTGATGCTTTGGGAAGTGTATCGAAAAGTTCCAATATCAACACTGCTTTCATGAATATTTTCTTCAATAACTTGATATCACTACATTGACTCTTTCCATTTGCACTTTCCTTCTTTCTTCAATAAAAATATTAGATTCATAGGCAAATCATTTTCATAACAACTAAAAATAATGACATAATTTGGGAACATTTCTTGAGGGATTTAATGAAGGACTTTCATAAACATGAAAGTAAAATCTTTGACTATCTCCCCCTCATTCATTTGGATTTCAACCAAGTTTAAGAAAAGTGAGCATCGATATTTCCTTAGGAAATATTTCTCAACAAATAAATTTGCTAACATGTCCCAACTGGTGATGGTTTTAGACAACAATGAATAAAACCATTCACTAGCACTTCCTTTTAGAGTTAAAATAAATAGTTGACATGCAACATCATATTCAACCACATTATAAATATCACAAACATTATCAAACATGGTCAAATGCTTCTTTGCATCCTTTGAAGAATTTCCAAAGAACATAGGAAAATTTTCCATGGAAATATTTGGAAAAGCCTCTCCTTGCAGATTGAGTGGACCTCTATGCAACCACTTCTTTCTTTGAGAACCTTCTCCCTTTATTGTAACTTGAACAACTTATGTTGGGATTGGTGGGGAAGGAAAATATCATCATAGCATAAAATAAACTCCTCAAAGGAGTCATCATATGGATATCCTTGAAATTATGGAATCTTTTTGGAGTCCCCATGGCATCTTTCTTCAAAATATAGAGTTTTAATAACATAGTCACTAGGGAACTCATCTTGACAAATCTTGGATGGTTCTTTGGTTTTATCGGGGAGCTTTTAATCTTGGATGGTTCTTTGGTTTCATAGAAGTTGACATAACTAACTTGTGTTTGGAACTCTAATAACATATCTTCAAGACCACATGATGTTCCTTGAACAAGGTTTTCAAGAACCCAATTCATTTTAATTAATAGTCCTTTGATTCCAACTTTTAATATTTTACTGGTCTATTCTTTGTCTCAAGGCTATATCTATTTCTTCTTCTCGAGCAAGAGCGTCCCACATTATTTCAAGTTCTTCTCAATTCCTTGTTGTTGTTATGGTTAGGTCATGTAATTGGTGCACAATACTTCCTTGATTTCTGAGTCCAACTTGTATTTGAGGTTGGTTGGAATTTGGTGGAGTCATCCAAATTTTTGGTCTGTAAAACTAGCCTTTTGTTTGTCCCCAATACAATTGCCAACTTGTTGATATTTTTTCCTTTTGGGGGGAAATGACCAATATCGAGAGAAAATCTTGTGGGGAGCAAGAAAGACTCTCCTCATTTTTATAGAGGTGGTACTCCGCTTTCTTGATATATGGAAGATTGTTCTTATGGACTTACATGGATGTAATAGAAAATCCTAACAAATCTTCCAATGAAACCCTTATATACAAATGTACAAACTTATATATATATATATTTGTTATGGACATCATATCATTTAAGAAAACAAAAATAATTATATCTACAGAGATTTGTATCCACATGGTTTGGAGTCTACTTTCAACAAAAATATTGTGCCTTCCTTTTAAAATAATGTGAACTTGGAATTAGCCATGACTTTGCAAGATGAAGGAAAAGTAAAATGGACAAACCATCAAAGAAATTTACATGATTATTTCTTTGGAACTAAAAAAAAAATGTTAGACAATACATTTAAAATCACATGCTTTAGACTCAAAGTCTAAGAAATCACTAATGTAATGCCCCAAAATAGTTCTTTGTGGGAGAAATTTATAATAACATCTCAAATGTAACAATTTTAACAATTTATTAAACAAGAGGGATAAAATAACCTCAGTAAGATCTCAATCAAAATTAGATAAATTGAATTAAACTGCAATTGTCTTTTTACAAGCAGGGATTTTGCTCCTCTAGACTTGAAACATCATGAAAGATGTCAGACATACATGGAATACCTAATGGAAAGAATCAAGAAGAAATAAAGATGAGGAAGAAATTGAAGCACGCCAATTCACATAATCTTGGAAAGAAGGAACTTGCGTCTTGCAAACTCTTAACTACTATAAAAACTCATGACTGCCAACAACCATTGCCAAAATATCCTCTTCTTTGAATTCCTTTCACCATTTTTATAATGTTCTCTTCATATTCTTGAAAATTGTTTTCAATTAGGGTTTCCCCTAGATATCCATTCCATCAACTGGGGCCCACTTTAGAAGCTCATAAATTTCTTTTAATAACAAATTTCTATAAATAGTTAGTTGCCAAGATAGAAAATAGTCTTGACTACAATTTAATTTTTAGGAAATAATAGTCATGATTTCAACCATGGAAATCAATTCCAAAGTGTTCTTCTTGTTTATGGATTTTCAATGAGATCTCCTTTTCTCAATTTGTACATTGGGATCAAACATTATGGCCTCCTAAAGATAGAGACTTAACCACCATTGATTTATCCACGTGAATTATGAGCCCTTGATTTGTTAATTCTCCTTATTTATCCCACATGCACTTGGGAATAGTTATCATATCATGTTTATAAGAAAATGGAATCCCATATTTTTTTTGTGTGAAGTAGAGAAAGCCATGGAACCCTTTTGTAGTTTATGCACAATGTAACTTTTGGTTTCCATGTCATCACCCAATCATCATGCCAAATCACTACTATGTGTGACAATGTGATAGTTCCACCTCACTACCACGTGTCCCAATATGATAGGAGGGGGGAGGGGTATGCAAATTAGGAATATGATGAATAATTATATGAAATAATAATATCAAAAATTAGAATTACCTAGAAATATGGCAATGTGGGGGTAGGGTAAGAAAAAGACTAAGTATTGAGAGATTGCGGAAATGCGGGTTGCATGGTTATAGGAGTAGGATGACATGAAAATACGTAAGTGTTGGGAAGTAGTAAAAATATTTAGGTATGGAAACGTGTGAGGTTGCGGACTTGCAGGGTTAGGAGTGGAAAGTAGAGATGAAGGAAGGATTCCCACATCCACATTCATGCCAAATGACTAAGTATGGAGTATGGCGAGTATGAATAGTAGTGAAAATGGATAAGTATTGAAGTGTATAGAGTAGAGGGGAAGAAAAACGAGGTAGAGTAATTAGGATAGAGATAATACTTAGTCAAACTTTCAAAAGTGGAGGGGGATAATTCCAAAATGGAAGGGGAAAATTGTCATATCTAGGGCATATGACTTTTGTTTTAGATTCCATAAAATGTTGGATGAGTATGAGACATAGGGATATTCAATATGAAGATAGGAACACACTATTTACTTATTTTTAGTATCATGTTCTTTTATTCTCTTTGTTTCAAAAGAGAAACCATCCATGTTATCCTTTCATGACAAAGAACTCAAATACTAAGTTTTTTTTTTTTTTTTTAATTTGTTGGGTCTTTATGATCAATAGATGAAAGGTATACTGTAACTTTCAAAAAATTAAAGAAAATTCGGTCTTCATTTGGAAAAGAAAATAGTTCAAGAATTCACCCCAATCACCTAGTTGATGAGTGACAGAAAAATGAATCAACAACAATCCACTTAGAAATATTTGTATATTTTCCTTCTCATATTCAATATAGCTAACATACCTCAATATAGCTAATATAGTGAAAAAAATCTTCTCATATTCTTCCATAGTCTTATTTCCTAACTTGAGTTTGAAATATTACCACATCTTCTTGCCATAGTAGTGCTCATAAATATATTGCTTCTATAAATAATTCTTGAACTGATTTCAATAAATTAACCTCTTATTGATGTGCTTACCTTGTGTCTGTTGGTCCCACCAAATATAACCTTTCCTTGACATGTTGTATACATTGATTATGTTTTCTAGATTGGATGAATAATTATGCAACTGGAAATTTTGTCAAACACTTGTCACACAAATCACAATTTCTTCGTATAAAATTGACTTATGGCCCATAGATCCCTACCATTGTAACCAATAGCCCTGATACCATATTGTAACATACCCAATATCCTCTATCCTTTGTTGAGGATATGGGGTACTCTTTAAACCACTCAAATTCACACTATTTTTTTTCTCTAGTACCATATCTCATTGTTCTACTATTAACTAGTTACCATATGTAGGCATGACAATACAAACTTATGCAACATAATCAGACCATCCAATTATCCATGAGACCACATATAAATGCAAGATAATATAGACAATTAAAACTAAACAAACTAGAATTTGATTCAATCCATAACATAAACCATAATAATTCAACATTAATTTAGCACAATTCATAGTTACATTCATAAACACTTATTTGCATGTAAATTTTCCACCAACTAGCTATAGAAGAGGGGAATTCCACCCAACCATAGGATCATTGAGGCCATAGAGGCCACCCCTGAGCTGAGGCTATGAATCCACAAGGGAAAAGTCTTCCTATTGTTGGCTCTAATTATTTTCTCATAGCCCAATTCCTAGGTTCATAGTCAATATTTACTCCTATAGTAGTCCCAATCCATATCCCTCTTTTTCCCATCAACCTACACAAATCACGGAATGCGATCCCCTTTACTTAGCATTTCCTTGGGCTATCCCACTTCCCTCCAGGGCTCCAACACAGGATGTATAGGAAATCTCACTACTGGGAATCTAGGGATTATTGGTTGTAGTAAATTTTTTCAATGATAATGGTTATCATTTCGTATAGTCACAATTCCTTTCTAATTCATGGTTGTAGTTTGGAATATTTAAACTACAATAATATCATTGCTTTGTCCTTTTCTGAGATCTTGGTGATTCAACATCACCATCTTAAGGGAGGTTTCAATACAACTTATGAGTGACGAAGGTGCCTTATTCTTGAGGCCATTTAGGTCAAAACAACTACATTCAGGGATTGATATTTATATGTATGATTGATTTCTTATGTTGTTTATTTCAATGAATATATTTGGAGATAGAATTTCTAAGTCTATTTTGAAAGAGGATATTAGTACATTTAGGAACATTAACTAGGGTTTCTTCTTCCATGGTTCCATACTATGTTTTCCATTTCCTTAGTTCAAATTTCTTTATTTATTTCTGGTTAGCTAGTTTATTATGTTACCAAATCTAGTTAAGAGCTCTGACTCCCTTAGAGCAGTGAATAAACCCTAGGGCATTTCCCAAATTACTTGCTCACCATAATAAATTGGTTTAATGTTTGTTGTACACTTTGTATACATTGAAACAAGGGTTAGATATGTTGTGTTCTCTCTCCTCTCAACACTCTTTCATTTTTATTGGAATGTGTAGATAGAGATAAGCATGAGATACATTTTATTCATTAAAATGATACAAATATAAATACTATTGATGTGACCTTTGGACTCATCTTCCAAGAGGTCTCTTGGAGAGTTTGTTTTATATTCCTTCAACTGAGTAACCCTAACATATTACATTTCTAAAAATCCCCTCTTTAATTCAAGGGGGTGTTTATGAGTTCAAGATGAGAGATGAAATCTGGAAGTGTGCAGCTGAAATATCGAAGTGGACAACTGCTAATGGCTAAATGTGCTCTCTGAATCTGGTGGTTTTTGGATGACCACAAGCCGAATGACTAGTAAAAGTTGATGTCTTCTACTAAATGGTGATGGTGGTTTAAGGAATACCACAAACCAATCTGGTGGTTTATGAATAACCACAAACTCTGGAACTTGGCTCTAGGGCTCAATGGTTCCCAAAACATTTTCTAAGTTAGCTAAAAGCTGGAATTTGATGCCTTCTACTAATTGGAATTTCTCTTGAATGTTGGTTTAAATATGACCATAAGCTATTCTCTAGAAGAAGTTGGAAGTATTCTATTAAATGGAGGTTTAAGAAAAACCACAAATTGTTGTTTAGTAGAAAATATAAGTCTTCTACTAAGTGGTGGTTTAAAGAAAACCACAAACCAATCTGGTGGTTTTGGGTGACCACAAACCAAATCACGTTCGTTTGTTACTACTCGATTGGTTGGACTTCGAAACTTGAAGCATGATTGTCAATCGATGATGTAATTCCCCCTATCAGGTACAAGGTGAGAAGACGAAAATATCTCCACTACAAGATGTGTCAATACTTGAGAATGAAATCTTCAGTATGACTGATATATCTTCTTGACTGTTGATGATCAATGCCAAGAAGCCATCCATCCATAGTGGTTCTTAACTCTTGAAGATTTCTTGCGGTTAGAACATTTGTATAAATGATGATTGTTCTTTCCACAATGAAAGGATGAATATCAAAGCACTGATCTTCCACGTGGCCAACTCACTGACAATGTTGGCATTTCAAATTTTTCTCTTGTACTGGAGTAGGTGAATATGAATCTTCTAAATGAAATCCAACAATTTGGAACTTTTGGCTTAGGATAATTAAGAATATGAAAGATGGCTTCCTTTTCATATCCGATATCGGTTCCGTGCTTATTGGCTCTAATTTGTTCCCAAGATCTAATGATTGGCTTGGAAAGAGGAAGATGAACTTCATGTGCATATGCATATGAAGTTGGCTTGCTAAGTCGATCTCTTAGTGACTGTTGATCTGGATCATCTTTGTCATTACCTTCTTCGAAAAGAGGGTTGTTTTGAACAAGGACTAGTTTAGAATGTCGAAGATTCTTTCGTTCAGTGCGTCATGAAGAATTCGAGTCTAAGTTTGAAATAGCTTTACTTTGGCCTATAAAACTTGAACAATGGTAACTCTATTATCCACAAAAGAGAGTATTGAGTATTCAATAACTCTAATAATTCCTCAACTCCAGCCATTTAGACATTAACTTAGACCTAAAGGGTTTCTTGCAACTCCACCCTTTAACAATCAGACTCTATAATGCAACCAATAAATTGAATGCACCCATTTATAGAAAAACACAAGTAAACTTACAAAAAACTATTTGGAAGTTACCTTGATTCTTGATTGTGTAGTTGTATGTATCTTCAAGATTGAATGTGAGGTTTGATGTCAAGTGGAACTGCCTGCAAACTACGCCGATGTGCACTGGAACCCCTTCTTGGAAGGCAGATTGTTCTAAAAAATGATCAGTATCTTGGTTGCCAAAACTTATCACTACCCAAAAGAGTTGAGGGTGCTACCAACTTCAAAGAATTAGAGGCACAAAGAGTAGTCAACCTCTCGGCCATGCCCTGCAAAGAATCGATCCAAATTTTCAACTCTATTGAGATTCTCTTACAGTGTCTATGAAAAACACCCAGCCTTCGAAACCGGCCTAGAACAGAGTCAAATATGGTGAGCTTGCCTGGAAAAACACTGCTCGAGTAAAAGAACTCCAGGATGGCATACATAAAACTTGTTAAGAACGATTCTATCTCTGCATACAATACAATTTTGGTGGAAATTGTCTACTCTCACGTCAATACAATTTCAGTGTATGGGAACTGTGTACTTTCTCATTGTTAACAACGTTGTTATGAAAACCTTGGAAGGACGCCAAGAAATTTGCTGGGAAACCAAAGAGAAGAGAATTCTGGAAAAGAGGGAAATATAAATCTCAGTCGTGACCTTTTCATGGTTTTAGGATTCCATGAACTATCCACTTAACCTAGAATAAAATCGAAATCTTTCCAAGCAACACACATATCGTTTCTCGAGTCAAGGAAAAGGAGGAAGCGTTCTACGAGTTTCAATGGCCTTGTATTTAGTGGGCAATTTAGGAGAATCGGCACAAACTAGTTGGCCATAAGTGCCTTAGAAAATCGTTGAAGAGGTAACGATTTTCCAGAGCACTTATCCAGAAATCCAACGAAATTTTGACAGCTTCGAGTGTCTCTCTATCCTAGAGCTAGCTCTCGTAAATGAATTTAGCTGTGAAGAGAGCCCATGAAACTAGGATTTCTCTTTTTGGAAATCCTAGTTGAGAAATGGCTGCCACGAACTTAATGCTCAACATCTCTTCCCTACGTGCCCAACCATCGATTGAGAATGAATATAAAGAATCACTATAGGTAACGGGCCGGGCCAGGCCAGGCCAGGCCGAGGGTGTGGTAACTTGTGGACGAGCTCAAGGATCACATGTTTAGACTGAGGAACTTTGTAGCCATCATAGAGTAGCAGATTGATCTGGGCATGATCATCTAATCAGAGGAACTTTGTAGCCATCATAAAGTAGCAGATTGATCTGGGCATGATCATCTAATCATTTCTTGCCAATATCTATCTCGAGTTGTGTAATTGAAATAACACTGTAGCTACAATGGCCACTTTCCTTAAACGTTGAATTCGACTTGCAGTCACCGATTCAGTCGATTCTGGATCATATATACTTGAATCCTTTTAGCACACTCTTGGATGGTTAGTTTCATAGCACACTCTTGGATGGTTAGTTTCGTATTCCTTCAACATAGTAACCCTAATGAATTACATTTGGAACAATTTCATGCAAAAAGGTTATTAGCACACTAAAAGTGTTTAGGAGAAGAGACTCTAGTTAGCTTTCCTGGTTTATATTAATTTCTTATTTTAATTATTTATTATTCAAGACCTATTTAAACTCACCACTTAGTAAATTAAACTATGATCCTAGATGATCTAAACTTCTCTTAAACTTTAATTAATATGATGGCCACCTTCTTCCCTTTTTTCATAGTTTTCTAGGTTTCTCTCAAAAAATGAGTGAAGACTTTAGTTTCTTCTAGAGTTCCTATGGCTTGGGCTTTCCCTTCTTTATAGAAATGTGATGCCTCACTCTAACCATCATGCTATAAAATCAATTCCCACCCCATCATGCAAGATCTTACTCCTAAATCTTATTAGGCACCATTAAAACATATCCCTTTTCACCATGAATATATTTATCCACATAAGTATCTCCCTTATCATGTATCCTCTTTGCCATTTTAAAAAGTCATGTTCTACCTTATTAAAAGAGGTGAAATAGTAAATTATAAAGTCTAAGGTGTACCCCTCTAATACTTGTTATGACAAAAAAAAATCAACTCTTTTTTTTTTCATCCCAAACTTGTAGTATTACATGTCTTTTGAATGCATTAATATGTCCGTTTTTACCTTTTGTCCACTTTCTTTAATCTTTCTTTCTTTTTCTCATTCCAAACTTGTAGTACTACATGTTTTTTGAATGCATTAATATGTGATTGTCTTGGTAATGATCACTATAACAATTTGGGGAATCCTTTGAACAATAATTAATTATTGTCTAAGGATGTACATACTTATTTCTCTAAAATTTGAGATCTATATTCCATCTCCTTGTCACTTTTTGTACACATTTAATTTCATTTCTCTTTAAACAATCTTGGATAAACCATCTATGACATATTCTTTTTCTATAAAATTATGTTCTCTCTTGACAATAAAACCAATTTCTAGGCCCACGGGAGTATGGTCTATCGACAAGTAGCGAGGTGATCGAGCTTGTATTAACGAAGAGACCTAGATTCAAAACCCTATGCGGGTGTGGCTGTAAATATATCCTTATAAATATAAGAAGCATTTCATAAGAAAAAAGAAAAGAAAAAGAAAACCAATTCCTTGTACAAAATAAAGACTTCAGGGTTAGAATTCATGCCAACAATAACAAACCCAAGGTCTCACTAGAAATATCAGTAGAAAATTGCAAATTGCAGAGATACATTTGAATGATTCAAAGAGATTGTACATTAAAATAAGAACATTTATCCATCATTATGCATAACATAAAGAAACATTCACATCTTACATCATAAAATTAATAGAATAAAGTAAACATTCACATTTTACAACAGG
This sequence comes from Picea engelmannii, assembly GCA_009831015.1. Lineage (NCBI taxonomy): Eukaryota > Viridiplantae > Streptophyta > Pinopsida > Pinales > Pinaceae > Picea > Picea engelmannii. The sequence goes on from ML795411.1 coordinate 252,542, forward strand.
GAAAACCATAATCACTTAAGTTTCCATTAGTGATCTAAGAAGCCACTAGAATACAAAAATTATAAATTACAACATAGTGTTACATGCTGGACATTCTCCATGGCTTTTTGAAGTGATGTCTTGATAGCCTCACATTTTCCCTTAACATATAACTATTTGAATAAAAACTTTTACATTATACATTTTTTTCAAAGAAATAATCACCTAAGGAAATATAAGGGGTGCTTTTTTACATGATGGATGAGATTCTTACTAAACAAGTTTGTGTGGACTAGTTCACCTAATCGAGGGGATTTGAACTGGATATTCATTAGTGTGGAACTAGTAGAATGTCCAACAACATTGGAAAGAAATGATTGAGCTCATCCATTGGGCTTACATTTGAGATGTAGTGTCAACAAAATACATTGCCACACATTCTAACCATAAGTTTTTGCAATTTGAGCAAGCATATAAAAAGTTATAGTGTATGTCAATTTAAGTGGAAAATATATTTACAACAATTCCATAATATGGACACATAATCTTTTGTGATTGTGTTACTTGTAACATTAATGTATGTAAATATGAACGGTCATAAGTAATAAGAAGTGTCATTTGCTATGGAAGACGGCTACCATCAACTAAGAGTGGTATGAAACCCAACGCTAACTCCAAGATTTCTAGTGACGTTTCCTTTTCCATAGGGTGCACAAAAAAATGATTGTGTTACTTGTAACATTAATGTATGTAAATATGAACGGTCATAGGTAATAAGAAGTGTCATTTGCTATGGAAGACGGCTACCATCAACTAACAGTGGTATGAAACCCAACGCTAACTCCAAGATTTCTAGTGACGTTTCCTTTTCCATAGGGTACACAAAAAAATGCCACTTGTTTGTCAAACCGATTCTCTGGTCTCTTCTCAGTCTGCCTCCACTCTATTTTTTGGTGTGTTAATCTACACTATCTCATTTTCCCGAGGAAACCCTAACCCTAATGTCAATTGGATATCCGCACTCTCGCAACGATATTCCAAGTGCCACAAAAGTCGCGTAGGTTTTTTTGCGTGGGGGAATACGAACCAAAATTGTATCTATGCCTTGACTCACTCTGGTTGGTGAAGTTCGCCCTCGACTCTTGCTGGTGAAGTTCGCCCTTGACCTAGTATCATTTTTGTGAGCATTTGCATATCAATGCAACTTCACACTGTCTTCATACCTAATTTCGCACGCAACTTCACACTGTTTTCATACCTGATATCGCATATTCTTCACACCTTTATTAAAACCTCATTTCAAACTTTCTTCTCACCCTAATCTCTCATTGTCTACCCACACCCGATTTTGCACTGTCTTCTCACGGTTTGCATCAATGCGTGGTATTTCTGCACTCGACCTCCTCAGTGCACTCGACTCTTCTACATGAAATCCATCGACCTCCTCAGTGCACTCGACTCTTCTACATGAAATCCATCGACCTCCTCATTCTAGTAAAACTACATCTGTTTATCCCTACTCGCCCTTACACGCCCAACTTTTCTTACAAGTTGCTTGTAGTTGTAGTAGACCCTAATTCTAAAACTGGAGAAAGTCACGACTCATCACCTAATTCCCTTGTTGAAGTGTTCAACTATCGAAGATATGTATAAGAAAGCTCGAGACGAGGCATTTCGCTGGCTATGGTGCTCTCATGAACTTGTCTCAACCATGAACAATGTTGGTTGCGTTGGGTTGTTGAGAAGGTGACTGGTATCTCCAGGCATATGTTCGAAATCGTGGGTTTGAGGGAACCCATTTTTTAAGTTTTTCTTGTGTTTTCATTTGAGCCATTATATTTTGTTTTCATAGTAGGCCACAGAGATATTTTGTGGGCTGATTTGAGCATTTGAAAAGGGCTTGTTTCTATACTCATTATGAGGGACAATATATATTTTTTTATATTTATTCTATGTTTAAAGGTTGCTGGTTGAAGAAACAACTCTACAAGACAATGCATTTCTTGCATTTGCCTCTGACAACATAGAGGCAATAAGTGAATACACAAGAATCTCAGAGGTAGAGGGGGTTGGCATAATCCCTGAAAAAAATATGACTTTCATTGTACCTGTTGTAGAATGAATCATGGGTCACGTGAAGCATCCAACTGCAGAGTTTCATGGTAGAAGATCAAGGAAGAAAGAGATAGAACCTTAGACCTGGAGAAAGTTAAAGCACATGTACATTATGTTGTTTCTTATGGAAATATAGGAGTAACTGAAGATCTATTTAATACTTCATTTGTTTCTTGGGGAGATGCATGGCTTCTTAACACATGTGCGCCCTCCCACATGACATTTCAAAGAGATTTCTTCGAAGACTTTCATGACAATGTAGATGTTGTAGTGTACTTTGCAGACCGATTTAGTCTCAAACATTTGGGAATGGGCACCATCAGGATTAAGTTTTTTAGACTCCCAGATTTTCTTTTGCACAATGTACTCTATTTTCTTGAGCTACAAAGAAGCTTGGTGTCCCTTGTGCACATCAAACAACAAGGCCACTATGTTCATATGTTCAGTGGCAAAGTTGAGATAAGGAAGGATTCTGACAAGAAGTTGTGATGACCCGAATCAAAGATGGAATATTGTTGAAGTTGAATGGGACATCTTCCCATACACACACTATTGCATACCTCTCCCATCATGACTCAGGTATAATACCATCTAGTCTTTTGTGGCATGCTAGATTTGGCCATATTAATTATGATAGTCTTCATTTGTTGAGAAAGAATGGTGTTTCTAGTTTTCCTACTATTCCTAGGAAATTGACGCAATGTGATGCTTGCATCCTTGGAAAACACAACAAACAACCCTTTCATGATTCCACTTCTAGAGCATGTAGAAAAATTGAATTGTTTCATTTTGATTTGTGCGGCCCTATGCATGTTCCTTTTGCAATTGGAAACAAATATATCATGAGTTTTATTGATGATTACACCAGAATGTGTTGGGTGTACTTGCTGAAAGACAAATCACAAGATTCTGAAACATTTAAATTTTTTCATGCATGGATCCAAAATGAAGCTCAGTCTCATATTGGCTCTCTTTGCATTGATAATGGAAGAGATTATACATCTAATGAATTTGAAAGTTACCTTCACCAACATGGGATCAAACATCAAACCACAGTTCCATACAATCCCCAATAGTATGGTGTGGTTGAACGAATGAACATGACACTCCTAAATATGGTTCGTTCCATGATGTTTTTCAATAATTTTAAATGAATATTTTGGGCTAATGCAGTGCTATGTGCAACTTATGTCAAAAATAGGTGTCCATCTCATGCTCTAAAAAACAAGACTCCATATGAAATGTGGTATGGCCATATTCCTTCGGTGAGACATCATAGGGTATTTGGTTCCACCTGCTATGCCTTGATTCCTAAGGAGAAAAGAAGCAAGCTTGATGCAAGGAGTCAGAAGTCCATCTT
>ML795411.1:287360-308551 GCA_009831015.1 Picea engelmannii
ACTGCATGTTCTCATCTTCAGGTCGCTACAAGCTGCTAAAAGCAATTTCGTTGTTCACAGTACCACTGAAAAAATGAACGCAATGTAAGAATAACTAGCAAGAATTAGAATAAAATTTCCCTGCAATTGGACAGGATATCAGCCCCTATGAGCTGAGGCGAGTTTCTACTCTCCATCTAGCAAGTAGATGATTCAAGGCCTTAATGAGAACACACTCCAATTCTGTCAAGATACATCCCAATCCATTTGGTTCAGCCAAATAACTCTGTTGAATATGACAGTCAAACCCTGTGTCTATGGTGCTAGGTTGCTTATTAAATTGCCTTGAAACCTATATCACCAAATTTTAGAACACACTTTTCCTTTTCCTGTTCAAAATGTCTGAACTTGACAGGTGGTGTCCCTAATAATCCCCGAAAGAAGCACAAACCATCCTTGAAATTATGAAAACGGAATAAAGCATTTCAAAAACCAAACAATTTCACACCCAAAAAACGCGGAGATGAATTTGCTAGCACTCCCTCAACTCCCACGAACTTCTAAGATGAACCAATTTTTAACTTGGATAGGAATCCCCATCTTTATGACTTGGAGAGGAATCCTGAGAAATGTACTAATGAGCCCAAGGCAATGGCAACCCATTAACTATGTAAGAAAATATAATGATGCTTCTTCCTCCCCCGCAGTATATAGCTCAGACTTTTCAACAGGCACATATCCTCTTTCCTGCATCTGTACAGTCATTTTCTCCAACTTTGCATAAATTTGCAGAGCCTGCGGGTGAGATCTGTCACTGGCAACAAATAAATGCACTTTGTTTTTTATCTCAATCCAACTATGTCCTGGCTCTTTCTTCAATCCCCTGTCTTTCATCAGTCGTCTAACCTTTTCTACCTCTTCCCACATGCCAGCAGCAGCATAGATGTTAGACAATGACACATATGTAGCAGAATTATGTGGTTCCAAGTCGATAAGAGATTTTGCAGCCCATATTCCTAACTCTGTATAGTTATGGATTTTGCAACAGCCAAGCAAGTTTCGCCAAACAACAGAACTAGGTACAGAAGGCATTGCACTGATCAACTTCTCTGCCTCATCCAGTTTACCAGAACGTCCAAGAAGATCAACCATGCAGGCATAATGTTCCATTCCTGGAGGGATGCCACATTGTTTACTCATGAGATCAAAATACCTTAAGCCTTCATCAAGTTTACCTACATGACTACATGCAGATAAGACTGCAATAAATGTGATGTCATCGGGCTTTGTGCCTTCCTTTTGCATTCGTTCGCAGAGTGCAAGTGCCTCCTTGCTATGTCCATGTTGAGCATATCCTGAAATCATTGAATTCCAGGAGACTATATTTGGTGCAACAATTTTATCAAACACATTACGAGCATCTCCTATGCTACCACATTTCGCATACATGTCAACAAGGGCACTCCCCACAAAAACATCAGACTCAGGGATCATTTTTAGAATATGAGTATGAAATTGCCTGCCTTGTTCCAAGACTGACAATCTAGCACACGACATAAGGACGCTGGCAAAGGTGAATTGGTTTGCCTTCATACCAGCCTGCCGCATTTGGCAGAAGAGCTTCAGAGCTTCCTCGGAGAAATCATTCTGAGCATATCCTCCAATCACTGCCGTCCACGAAATCATGTCTCTCTCAGGCATTTTCTCAAACAGTTTAAGCGCATCTTCCATGTATCCACATTTGCCATACATGTCAACGAGAACACTCCCCACACAGACCTCTGACTCAAATCCAATTTTGATTATCTGGGCGTGGACCTCCTTCCCAAGCTCTAGAGCTGCTAGACTCGAGCATACTCCGACAACACTGGCAAAAGTAAACTGGTTTCCCTTCACACCAGTCCACTGCATTTGACAAAAGGCATTCAGGGCTTTCAAACCGAGTTGATTGTGAGCATATCCTGTAATCAGAGCAGTCCACGAAACAACATCTTGCTTCTGCATTCTGTCAAACACTTTGCGAGCATCATCCATGATTCCGCATTTAAGATACATGTCCACAAGGGCACTTCCTACAAAGATGTCTCCCTGAAGTCCAGTTTTCACAACGTGGGTATGAACCTGTTCGCCAGTGTCCGCTACGGCCAACTCAGCACATGCCGGCAGAACACTACCAAATGTGAACTGGTCCGGCCTCCAGCCAGCCCTTTGCATTTCGCGGAAGATACCCAAGGCTTCGTTGGAATAACCATTCTGGGAGTACCCAGCAATAATGGCAGTCCATGTAATCCAATTTCGTTCAGGCATTTTATCAAACACTTTGCGTGCGTCCAGAACACATCCAGCTTTGCCATACATATTGATGAGATTGGTTTGTATGAAAATGCCAGGTTGAAATCCACTTATGATCATGTGGGCATGTGCCAATTTTCCATATGCGAGAGATTTAATATTGATGCAGTGCTGTAAGAGACGGGCATACGAAAAGGAGTCCAAAAATTTACCTGGTTGATGCAATATACGGAGTATACTACCATTACCATTGGATTGTCCATTGCCTTCACCCTTTAGCTGTGACCATTTTTCAGGCTTAGTGGCATCCTCTGCGCTCTTAAAACCAATACCAAACCCCCTAAACTTGGCATGATGCGCCAAACAACTCGTTTTTTTGGAAAACAACATCGGTAAAAGTGGAGAGCTTCAACTCCATTCCTCCCTGCCATCGGAGATGGCAGCAGGCACTTACCTATTGCCATCATGTTCAGTTATAGATGGCCAATAACACTGCATTTTAGGTGAAACAAGACTCAGCTGATTCTTATTGTTCTTGGAGGAAGCCACGAGGAAGCCACACAGGACTCTAATCAGATACAAAAGCATTCCACCATCATCCATCATTTTTAACTTGTTTCTCATTCTGTGAATTTTTCATTTAATGGTTAACTAAAAGGAGTGTATGCTCAGTGGTGGTGGTTCTCTCTCCTCTTGCTAATAGGTTGGGCAGCTTTGTGCCTTGGCCTCCCTGGCTACGTGAGATTTTTTTATTAAGTAGAAGGGATTAGAGACTCAATCAGGGGCTCTTTTTCATAGTGCTTGGGAACTCTCCCTAGTACTAGGATGTTGGAGTAAATGAGTTGCATATTTTTGGGTTTGCAATATGGTATATGATGAAGTATTAACATAAATTAATGTGTATTTTTTTTATCAGAAAATTATTATGTACTTAATTTTAATTAAATATTTTTTTCTTGATTAAAAATAAAACATCAATTTAATGAGTTGTGAAGAAGTAATAAACTTGATAACTCAAGGTATTTTGACTTTTAATAAGATATATTTCTATGAAAAGAAATCAAGAAAGAGTTAGGACCCACTACCAAGTTAACTTAGCGAAGCAATATGACCAAGATAAATTATTAATGTTATCAAACCACCTATAGAAAGGACATAGGGATTGAGGGATTCCCACCTAAACCAACTTATGCATGCAATAAATTCACCCAAGATAAAGGACCGATAAAAAGGCCTTTTTGGCACAGCAAAAGGTTTATGCACATACAAACATTGAAAACCCAAGTAGGGTTCTTAGACTTGAGTTTCCAAAGTTTAATATCCAATGTGTCCAACTCAAGTTTGTGACACAACCACTTGCACGGTCAACTTATATTTCTTAAAATCTTTGGCATTGTTCCCACCCCAAATGTTCCATCGACTAGGGGGACATTGAAATCCCAACTTCAATAGAAGAGTCTAGAATAAGGTCTTCCACCTAATCCAAAACCAATGTATTGGGCTTGGACAGTCTAAAGCACTTTATTAATTAGAACCAAGTGACTTGATCTTTGATCTAAGAGTAATCAAAGAGGTCATAAATGGTTTTAATTCCTCTTATAGAAAATTCCAATGATGAAAACCATGGTGATTTGATTATAGTCCTATGTTCATGTAGGTGTATAGGCAATGACCATGGATAAAACTAGAGTTAGGATCAAGGCCCTAGTTGTATGTTATTCTTCAATATATGGTAGATTGGTCAAAGTACACGGGTGAGGATGTGTTGACCTGAGGAAGTCATAGTGATCATGATGGAATCAATGTGATAGGCACAATTATTGTGAACAATTGTTGAACTAAGGAAGCCATATTGATCGTGATGGAATCAATGTGATAGGCACAATTATTGTGAACAATTGTTGAACTAAGGAAGCCATGTTGATTGTGATGGAATAAATGTGATAGGCACAATTACTGTGAACAATAGTCATACCTAGCACAAGCTTATGATGATTCAAAATGATATTAGTGTAAAAGTAATTTAATTATATGTAAAAGCCTAATTTGTGTTGTAGGGGTTAATAAGAAGTAGGGTATGTGATGACTTAAGGAATTAAGTGTAATACATAAACACATAACTATATATCCAATACACCATGATAGAGAACAATCAAAACCATTAACCTTAACACAAAGATTTCTCAAGTGTACATATATTAGTGGTATGAAATAATTATCTACAATGGCAAGGATTGAAGTGATGTAAAGAATTGTTGTGACTCAATTTGTGAGAATGACTATATAGACCCCAACCTCACAAGGAATACAATAAGGATTTGTTGATCAAACTTTGCAGAACTATTTATAAGTGAAATGACACACCCCCACCCACAAACAAACAATTAGATGATCAAATCCATGAAATAAGGTAATCCCTTATAGTTGGCCTCAAGCATAATAGATGAGGATAGCTAATCCGTTGAACCCTAGAAGTAGGTGGACTAGTTTTGATACTAACTCGGTCCTACTTAATCACTATTAACATGAACCCTAAATTAACCTAGTCAATTTTGATCACCCCACTGGTTGGATGTACTAATCCTCTAAGATGTAAAATGTTCTTGATGCAAAGTAATGAGTTGATGTTGAGGTGGTGTGTTGAATTAGAGACTACGTTGAGGCCATATGGATTTTGCACCAACATTGAAGAAATGGTGTGATAAATATCAAATAATGGTGGTTGTGTTGAGTATGTTAAGAAGTGTGAGCCACACATAACTCTGTGGTGATGGGAACTTGAATCTAGTTACAACGTTTTGGTGCAATGCAAATTGAAAAAGGCCTAGCATGTACAAGAAGCGCTCTAATGCACATTATTTATCTCCCTTGGGGATTTGTAATGGTCCCCATTACATTAAAGGAGGAACTTCCAAATCCCCATTGTGACCAAATTCTATAAGAAGAAGAATATTCCATTGCATTGTCCAACAAATAAGGAATTTTTTGTCATGACTACTCAAGTCTGAGAAATTGACTGGCATTGAAAATTCTAAATAGTTCTATAGTCATGTAGTGTATGTTTCACATTTCCCTATTGGTCCCTTCCCTTCGAGCTAGGGACTATTAGTAATCAGTTTTTCATTCATCTATTATTAAGGCACTCAAACCAATCATTTAACCCAAGTTTTTAGACCTTTATACAATTTCTCATTTCATATTTGAATTTTTATCCTAACTTTTCAATTTGAGGTCTTATTTGGCCTCTTCCTGAGGCACAAGGAGAAGATATGTAAAGTCTTTAGTTTGAAACTTATGAAATGATGATTACATTAGGTGTAGATCTCTTCATCTAAACTAATGTTATCTCTAGAGATAGTATTAGTTCGTTAACATTTAATGGTTTCTCTCTTCACTCCCTTTTGCTCTTCACTCCCCTTCTTCTCTTCAGTCAAGTTACGTGCCCAACAACAAAGACTGAGCACCATGCAATATTTGTGTCCATAAATGGAGGCTGAGTCCCATGAATAATTAGTTGATAAGGCCATGCAAGGCCAGGCCCAATCCATCATCATCTGGGCATCCTTTCATCCAGTCTCAAATAACCCTCATCTACCTACATGAGAGATTTCTCCAAGGTGAAATTGGAGTCTCTTTTCTATGATAATCTCTCCACACATTTTTCGCATTTTTCAGGGTCGCTCTCGTGGCATTCCTTCCCTGGTTGATCAGAAAAATTCCATAGGTTATCAACAACAAATGTGCGGACTAAATTTCCAAGGAAGCTTTGCGTTTTGATAAAATCAATCGCCATTTCCATCTTCTGTGCGAAGAAACAAAAGTGAAGGACCGTAGAATCTCTCGAATGGACCATTGGATCCATTGATTTAAGCATGTAACTTAATTTAATTGATTTCTTCAGTGATATAGGCTCAGGTGGAAACTACTGAGGAAGCCTCCGAAGTTGCTCTCAAAGCCCCACATATTTGTTGTTCCACAAACTTCTTCATTAATCTGCAGAACAACAACAATAGATCAAGTTTTCACTGCAAGCAATGCAAAGAATTATGAAGCATCTATGGTAAGAAAACACAACCTGTAAGTTCGTATTAATAAATTGAAGTATAGTAATTATTCAATTTTTAATTTATCATTGATATATACTAAAAATAACATGAAAATAAATGTGCATATTTACTGCGTCGAAGAATCCCAACTCCACAGTTGATCCCCAACTTTAGGATGTCCAGTTTGGAGGAGCCCCTCTGAATTGACAACCTTATTCTTTGATTGTTATATTATTTACCATTTTTTGATATCATATGGATAACATGTTTGCTTAATATTGTTTTATCTTCTTCTTGTTAGATCACCTACATGAATCTAATAATAAGTACAACTCAGAAAAATTGTAGACAATTAAACGATATTAAATTTATAGTCTTATTTGCAAATAAAACCCTAATCGTTTAATTTACTGTCTTATTTACAAATAAAACCCTAATCGTTTAATCTACAATCTTATTTACAAATAAAACCATAAGTTATTAAATTTACACTCTTATTTACAAATAAAACCCCAATCATTTAATTTACAATCTTATTTACCAATAAAACCATAGTCATACCTAGAAAAAGAAAACCTAGTCGTCCAAATATTCTTCAATCTGCCATAAGAGTCGAAATTAAGAAGATATTGCATCAAATAACATGATGCACTCCTCTGTTGACTCGATCGACATTGATCTTGAGGAATTTCTCGGTTGAAGATTCATTTCATTCACTGACTCACTTGAATTTCGACTTCCATAGTCATTTCATTCACTGACTCTCTTGAATTTTACTAAGAAAATACCAAAGAGCCCGGTGCCTCTTCTCCACGCAACACACTTTTCTCTTCTCTGTCGAGAACCCTAAGTTCTGCTACAAATTCTCCATATCAACTTCAAATAAAATCATCAGGCGATCACTTCACCAATCATGGATGCCCAACAACAATCACGACTTCGAGAGTTTTGGTGGTGGATTCTGACAAATCATGGGATATCATCTTGGGTTGAGCCCAAGTCCAATCCTGCCCGATTAGTCACCATATATGTTTAGTCCAAATTATGATTTCATAATTTTATTTGTTGCAGATTTTTGTATATCTATTTTCTATATTTTCGTTATGGATACCCTGACGAAGACGTTGGTTTGTTCTTTCTCTTAAATGTTTCATTTTATTTTGTATATAAATATTTTGGGGCATTGCAGGTTGTAGTGCATTTTACTGCAGACTAGTGCGTGCCCTCGAAATACATGGTAGGGTTCTTCGAGAATCTGACGTTGAAGTATCTAGACATCATGTTTCTATTAGTTGACATGGATGAAGTGAAAGGAGTTAAAGATAAAATAGATGTGAAGGCGATGCCCACCTTCTTATTAATAAAAGACAATGTGCATGTCGAAAAAATAGTGGGAGCCAATGCCAATGAGCTGCAGAAAAGGGTGGTCATCTTTGCACAGACAATCCATCAATCTGCACGGGTATCCTTTAATGCCCAAAAGGCATTGCAACAATAGTTCATATGTAAACAAGGCGACTGATATTTTGCTTGAGATTAATCCTTTGCTTCACCCTGATGCATTAAGAATCACCTAGGATTAAACCTGGGTCATGGCCCACAAGCCAAACCAAGTGTAGAGCGATGTATGAATATGATACATGCAAAATGTACGTGAGCATGCGTACCAGGTGGAGACCACTACATGCCATGCAATGCATGTAGCAAGAGTTTAATAAATCATCTGAAATCTCATTGTTTAATATTTGTTATTTAATGTAGCTCGCCCTTCAATATTCTTTATAGCATGTGCATGTAGCAAGAGTTTAATAAATCATATGCAAGCTCAATGTTCAATATTTTTTATTTAAAATCTCATTGTTCAATATTTGTTATTTAATGTAGTTGGCTCTTCAATATTATTTATAACATATGCAAGCAATCAATGTGTTTCACACATAATTAAATTGAATAATTAAAAATTATTAAAAAATACCAATATTGAAAATACCATTATTAAATTGAATAAACGGATCTTTCCAGAACTTTCATTAGCATTGTTTCACACATCCCATTCCAAATTCAAAAATTACAAAGAAAGAACTTCCATGGGATGTGTGTGTGTGTTTTGAGAGGACTGTGAAAACAATTTATAGTGTCAAGGCCTTTTACCTCCTTTTGGGTAGGATGTACTTTTCCATGGACAGTTTACTAAAGCTGCGCTCTGGTCGATGAAAACTTAAAGATACAAGAATATTGGCACACCATGAATCTTCCCTTTAATTTATCACGTAGAAAATTAGATATTTTAATCTCTGATATTATTCTTACATGCATGCTCTCTCTATTTTAAAATCAGATAGTATTTTACAGAATACAAGGGGAGCAAACAAATGGCCAATCATGAGCTATTGTAGTAGTTGTCTAAGACTGATCTAACATCAATAATCTTCTATTGGAGATGTTCAAATTCTTCTTTACATCGTATAGTAGTTTTGGCTGGCACTGCTTTTCAATTATCAGTACAAAAATCACTCAAGTGGACTTACACAAAACAAGGATTACGCCATGATTTTGCATGGGAGAATGACATGGTGCCAAAGGTAGGCATATAACATGGTTGCAATATGCACAAGCATTAATCAATCAAAAAATTCATGGTTTGCAATGGCTTCTTACAAATTAATGACAAATCAGATCAATCCTATCAATCCAATCTGACCAGGTGAATTAATTAATCAGAATGCAATAATTACACGATTTATTTTCAAAGTCTTTGTGGATTTCTTTTTCTTCCTTCTTCCCTTTTGGGCAGGGACTTGTTGCTCCACAACTTGTCTTGTTAATTTTGTGATTAGAAAATGTTGGCACACTGAATTCTTGTTCGATGTCGATCAGAGGTTCTATTTGTACTGTACTTTGTTCAAGAAATAGAGGAAGGTAAGACCATTTGATCTTTTCCTTAAAAAATGGATGCCTCCCAAGTTAAGCTACCATGTCAAGATTCAAGCATGTGTTGTCACACTACTCAATTATAGTGGTGTTTGGCTTGTATCTTATCGGCCTTAGTTTATGATTTGGGTCTTCAAAACTTTCCTTATTGATATGAAGCCAAACCATATCCCTAGTTGAGAAGTTAAATGGGACATAGTGCCTATCATGGCATAGTTTGTACTTTATTGAGGTCTATTGTAGGATGTTTTCCACTTGGGCTTAAACATTCTAGATTCGCTCAATGAAGGGAACTACTTTGTTGATTTCTTTCTATGTAGAGTTAGAAATGCATGTAGCTCAATGCATTGGATAGGTAATGCCAATGTGTTGAAATATAAAGTATATTTCAAAAGAGTTATCATGTGTTGTGATGTGCTAAGTGCAATTGTAGTTGTTTAATATGAAAGGAAAATATGAAGTGCACAAGCGCTTGTGATTATACATGTGAAGCAAGTGGACAAGGGTGTGATTTACAACCTTTGTTTGACCTTTACTGTGATGATGAAAGGCCATAGACATGTCAAGCCTTGTATCAAGTATACCCCAAAGAGACTTGTAGAACCTAGATATGAACTTGGGATCTTTATTGTTGACAACAGGTGTAGGTAACCTAACATTGACTCAAAAGTGATCAAAGAAAACTTTCATTATATCCTACATTGAGTTAGTATTCTTACAAGGTTCAATATCACCATCTTTAAGCACTAATTGACCACAAAAAATATTTCATCTTGATTGTGTTGCATGGTCAAGTGGCCTATCAAAAAATCCATCGAGATAGACTCCCATGGGCACGAAAAAATTGGTAACGTTTATACAACCCTTACTTCCATTTGGCCTATTTTTCAATGGCACAAGTAGTACAACCCTTTATATATTTATCCATGTACATGCAAAAGTGTGGCCATTAAAAAACCTTATGCAAGAGTATTGTCTTGCAAATTCCAAAATGGCATTTTAACTTGAGGTAATATGCCTTGCAAATAATCTTGATGTACTCGTGCCTAGTTAAAACAAATAACTTCCCAAGGAAAAAAAACATGCGTAGATGAAACACCTAGCTTAATGTTTCTTAGATAATATCTACATAAATTTGGGAAAAAAAATTATTTACTTCATAATGTTGGTACCAATCTCATATCTAATGTCCACAATGTCTGAAATAGTCAATAAAAACATGAATTGGTGGTCAAATAAAGAAATATAATGAAATGGGAGGCATCATGCTTATGCTTATTTTCAGGCCAGAGATGGCGGAAAAGATAACTCTACACTTGATGATTTGCATTAACTAGATAGGAGAATAAATACAAATAAAATTGTTGTTCGTCTTCAATAATGGATGACGCTTCCTATCACCTATGATTGTTCATATTTACATTAATGTTACAGTTAATGCAACCAAAAATGATTATGTGTTGATCCAGGAGGATCTCGGTGGCCATCCACTTTTCCAACTGGCTCAAAACAATTTTTTGGCAACTTAATATTTTTAGTCATTTTTCGGTTCCTGAACTTTTGGGGCCATTTTGAGGGCCCAAAAAATGCTTTTTCATGATCAAGAACCTCAATGATAGTCGAAGGCTTTGATTGAGCCCCCTAAATGAAGCTCCTCGTCAATAAATTTCCAACAATCTATCGTGCGCCCTAAACAGAGAACATATGCAAAAGTTACGACCCTGAGAAGTTGATGTACTAACTTACCGCAATAGGGCCCACATGAATTTTGGCACTTCATCTCCTAGGGTTAGGTTTTGGGATTTCTAGGGTTTTGTCATTCATGTTTATTGTAAAAAGGCCTTCAGAGCCTCATTGTATTCATCTTCTTTCAAATGAGCGTAGCCGTCACATCTCTTCTCAGAGATAAGCCACCACCATTCTAGCAAGCTTGTTTTCAGTCTGCATTTTACAGTTTTTAGCATATTTATTATTTAATAGAAATCAAGTTTTACTGTATCTCTGTTATTGTTCACAATATCTCTGTGTTAATATTATAAATCTATGGTTTCATTTCATTCCACTCATAAATCTGGATTAGTGGTATCAGAGCAGTATTCTCCTTGTCATTTTTTTAATGCATGTACCCGACACGGTCAGGGTATAGAGAGTTGGGTCTCGAGCTTGTTTCTCTTGAGGAAAACTACTCCCGCACACCCAAGAAACCGTCCATGTCAGGTGAAAATAAATACGATGGGACATGAGATCCTTTCAAAATGTTGCTCAAGGAAGCCCTTGAGCGACAGAGGAATGAGATGATGGACAACTTTGCACAAATCCTTCAACAATTGTCGACAAGTGACGCATCCACCTCAAGCAGAGGCACCCCCCCCTTCAAGGTACATATCAATTTTGATATTCCTATATTTGAAGGTCAAATAGATGTGGATATCGTAGATAAATGGTTAAACCTTCTAGAAGGGTATTTTTCTGTCCACAATTTTTCTGATAGAGAAATATTACATTTGCGCTCCTCAAGGTCGTCCCCCATGTTAAAGATTGGTGGGAGACTTTTTGTGAGCAAAAGGAAATAGAGGGATCCACATTATTTGAAATTGCACCCACTTGGGGTTCCTTCGGTGATGCTATTAAGGAACAATACTATCCTATTGGAAGTTATGATGACATGTATACAAGATGGACAACACTACAGCAGGAAAGAGACCAAACAGTGCCAGAGTTCACTAATGCCTTTCGTACCTTGGGCACCAAGATGGGTATCAAATATTATGAGCGACGTCTGGTGATCAAGTACCGTAAAGGTCCGCATAGATACATCTAGACATAAATGGAGTTTTTGGACATCTCATCCTTGGGCGCAACCTATCGATATGTCTTCAAAATCAAGAAGAAGATGAAACAAAAGACGCGACAGTTTGGGTTTGAGAACCCCTCACAGCAGAAGCAGGGAAAGGGTATCCCCAACCCACAGAATAAAGGACAAAGCAAATATGGTAAACCTCAGGATAGTTGGTCCAAGTTGCAAACAAAGAAGGACAACGGGAAGACGAAGAAAGATATCGGGAAGTGGTGTGACTTCCATAAGATCCCCTGGCATAACACTGTTGATCGATGCTCAAAGAAGTCATTGGTGGCTGAGGTAAAAGCCTCTGAATCATATGCGGGTTCCGACTCTAAGTCAGAACCAAAAATAGGTACACAAATCATTGATGCGAAACTCAATTACACCATTTCTACCACCAAGATCCAACCCGGTGAACCTGATGAGCCAAAGGAAGGCGAGTGCCTCTTTCATTCACAGATGTGGTAAAAGGCACTCCGCTTCACTTCATCGTTGATAGCGGTAGCCAGAATAACCTCATCTCAATAAAGGTCATCAAGCGACTAGCCCTACTGACAATGCCACACCCGTATCCCTACACCATTGGGTCGCTCCATCAAGGAAGTGATCTTCGCATTAGCCAACAGTGACACCTTTTGTACAACAAAAATCCATTCAAAGATGAGGTATTGTGTGATGTTTCTCCCCTTGAAGTTTGTGATGTTCTTTTGGGTCAACCTTATTTATGGAAACGTCATGTTGTATATGAGTTTAAGCCTCACAGTGTTATTATTACTTTGAGTAGGAAATTGTACAGGATTCTGGAGGTAGTCCCACCTAGTTTTATTTCCTTGATCTCTGCCAAGCAATGCAGGAAGGCCATTTCTCAAACCGAGAAGCTTTTCTTCTTCGTGATTCGCTCTCAGAGTGAGCTAAAGGTTGCAACCACATCAATGGCCTCTATGATCGACCTCTCCATGCAACAAAAGTAAGTGGATAAGGTTGTGGAAGAATACAAAGACATATTCTCATCACCTACTGGGATACCTATGGACTATCAAGTCAAGCATCCCATCGATATGACCCCCGACGCACCGCTACCTAATGGGACAATCTATCGCCTCTCTCTACTAGAAAATGAGGAAATCAAGCGTTAGATCCAAGAGATACTCCACAAGGGGCACATCCGACCCATCTCATCACCTTGTGGAAGTCCAATCATGTTGGTGCAGAAGAAATACGGAACTTGGCAACTATGCATTGATTACCGAGCCCTAAATAAAATCACAATCGGGAACCAGTACTCGATTCCTCGAATCGATGATCTCCTTGATCATCTCAAGGGGGGAAAATACTTCAGTAAGATTGATATAAAGTCTGGCTACCATCAAGTCCCAATAGAACATACAGATGTATGGAAAACTGCCTTCAAGTCAAAAGAAGGTCTTTTTTAATGGTTGGTCATGCCCTTTGGTTTAACAAATGCCCCAACAACTTTCATGAGGATGATGGACGATATATTGTGGCCTTTCACTAATTATTTTGTGGTGGTGTATTTGGATGACATCCTCATCTACAGGAAGACTTGGGAAGAACACTTGCATCATATTCAACAGGTTCTTCACACTCTATGGCAACACAAGCTATATGCCAACTTGGAAAAATGTTCCTTCGGCATGGACAGGGTCCAATACCTAGGATACATTGTTGATGCACATGGTGTGCATGTTGATCCAGCCAAGATCCAATTCATCCGTGATTGGCCAACCACAGTCATGCTCACTGAGCTTCAAAGCTTCTTAGGCCTTTCCAATTTCTATTGCAGCTTCGTGTTGAGATTCTCCCATATTGCATGGTCCCTCAACCAAATAACCAAAGGTGGTGGTAAGTAAAAACTTTTGTGGGGCCTGTCCCAAAAGAAAGCATTTGATGATATGAAGCAGTGCTTGTGCTCTGCCTTAGTGATTTCATTACCTGACCTGCAACAACCCTTTGAGATCGAGATAGATGCTTCAAACTATGTTGTGGGCGCATTCATCACTCATCACGGCCACCCTGTGGCTTATAATAGTGAGACAGTATTAGATGTCATTCGTAAGTACCCTACTTATGAAAAAGAAATGTACTCCATTGTGCAAGCATGTCGCCAGTGGAGGCATTACATTATCGGGAAGGAGACAGTCATCCCAGATGATCATAAGCCATTGCAGTTCATGCAGACACAAGGAAAATTGCAGAATGACTGCCATCAGAAGTGGTCCACATATTTGCAGTAGTTCCACCTCAACATCAAGTATAAAATAGGAAGTACCAAAAAAGTCATCGATTGCCTCAACCAACCTCCATTCATGACACTCACCACAATGCTCGATTATTGCAGACATGAGACCTCCGGATGGCCCCACCTCTATGAGACAGATCCTAACTTCACCAACACCTGCCAAATGTTTGGCACAAACACAACTATCACTAATTTTCATCTTCAGGACAATATATTGTGCCATCTAGTCCATCTCTGCATTCCATCAAGAAAGCGAGCGAAGCTTATTTGGGAAGCCCACTACAGTTGGGTGGTAGGACACTTCGACATGGAAAAGACAGTGTCAGTACTGCAGTGACATTTATACTAGCTGAAACTTCGACAGGATGTCAACAAGTATATCCAGTCTTGCACTGCCTACGCTATTTCCAAAACGACCACTGAGAAACAAGGCTTGTGCACTCCTCTGCCTACTCCTGACATGTCGTGGGAATTCATCTCAATGGACTACATTTTGGGCCTTCCATCCACCAAGAAGGGAAATGATTGTATTTTTGTGGTTGTTGATCGCTTTTCCAAGATGACGATTCTGGTCGCCTGCAAAAAGAGTATCACAACGACGACCGCTGCCAAGCTCTTCTTTGAACGAGTGTGGGTACAATTTGGGATCCCACAAACCATTATCTCAGATTGGGACATCTAGTTCCTCAACACATTCAGGTCGAGCCTCTAGTCACTTTTGGACACCAAGCTCACCAAGTCCACTGCCTTCCACCCCCAGACGAATGGCCAAACCTAGGTCATCAACTGGATGATCATGCAAATCCTACGCATGTACAATTCCAAGCACCCCCGCACCTGGTATAAGAGTCTTCCCTTTGTTCATCATAACTACAACAGATCCATACATAGCTCCACCGGCCACAACCCCTTTCAGGTGGGGTTGGGATTTCAACCATTGGGTCCCATGGATATTGCACTACCCCTTGCGGCCACCCAGGAAGATTCGTTGCTTGCTCCAACTGGAGCTGACAAAGCCACTCGGTTCATTGAGAGGATCCAACACATCCGCCAACAGGTTCGATATATTTTACATAAGTCCAATGCCAAGTACAAGTAGCTCCATGATCAACATCGGGTGCCACACCAATTTCAGGTGGAAGACAAAGTTTGGTTGCACTTGTAGAAAGAACGTTATACAGGGCCTCATCGAAAGATTCATCCACTTTGTTATGGACCCTACACCATCACCAAGGCTGGGAGTAAAAATACTTTTGATCTCAACCTTCCCCCCTTCCTTGGCTTGCACCCAGTGTTCAATGTGGACCTCCTTCAGCCTTATTTTCCACCATTATTGGACACCTCAAAGATGGAAGAACAATTGACACCAACAGGGCTCAACCCTAAATGCATGGAACATGCATCCACTAATCATATTTTGGACACACAAGTCAAGGACACTCGCCATCATAGGATCTAGTTGTATCAGGTTGCCAAAGTAGGGCAACTCCTGCACCAAGGAAAGTGGCTCACCCGGGGCCAAATTCAACAAAAATTTCATCATATGATGGGGGAACTCAACGCAATGGATAACATTGCTTCCTAATGGAGGAGGATTGATCCAGGAGGATCTCAGTGGTCATCCACCTTTTCCAACTGGCTCAAAACAATTTTTTGGCAACTTACTATTTTTAGCAGTTTTTCGGTTCCTTAACTTCTGGGGCCATTTTGAGGGCCCAACCGAAGTTTTTTAGCGATCGAGAACCTCAATGATAGTTTTAGGCTCTAATTTATCCCCCTAAATGAATATCCTCGTTAATACCTTTCCAACGATCTATCATGCGCCCTAAAAAGAGATTGTATGCAAAAGTTACGACCCCGAGAAGTTGATGTACTAACTTACCCCAAAGGGGCCCACATGACTTTTGGCGCTTCATCTCCTAGGGTTAGGTTTTTGGATGTCTAGGGTTTTGGAATTCATGTTTATTGTAAAAATTCCTTTAGAGCCTCATTGTACTCATCTTCTTGCGAATGAGCGTAGTTGTCACATCTCTTCTCAGAGATAAGTTGTTATCATTCTAGCAAGCTTGTTTTCAATCTACATTTTACAGTTTTCAACATATTTCTTATTTAATAGAATTCAAGTTTATTGTTCATTGTATCTCTTTGTTAATATTATAAATATGTGGTTTCATTTCGTTCTGCTCATAAATCTGGATCACATGTCCAACATTCCCCCCTTAATTCAAAGGGTTGTCTGTGAGTCCAAGCATCATTTTGAACTTCTCAATTTTTTCTCTTCAAAGAGCTTTGGTGAAGATGTCTACAATTTGCTCATTTGTGGAACAAAAATGTCTTAAGTGAATAGTCTTTTCCTCTACATGATTTTGAATCGGCTGATACTGTGTGTTGATGTGCTTGGTTCGATCATGGAATTTGGGATTCTTGGCCAACTTGATTGCAGAAGTATTCTCAACTAGAAGAGAAGTAAAATTCACTTGTTTCTCCTGCAAATCTTCAAGTATTTTCCCGAGCCACACAATCTCCTTCATCGCTTCTGCAGCTGCCACATATTCTCCCTCTATTGTGGAATATTTTGGAACTGACTATTTGTGTGATCTCCAGGAGATAGTTGTTAATACAAGACTCATGAGATGGCCTGAAGTTGAGACTCCAGTTTCCTTATCCCCAACAAAGTCTGAATTAGAATATTTGATCAAGTTGAAGTCATATACCTTAGAGTGCTTGAGTCTAAAATATTGAGTTCCTTTCAAGTATTTTAGAACTCTTTTTGTAGCATACCAATGCCCTTCACAAGGCTTTTGTGTGAACCTGGAAAAAATGCCAACAACAAATGAAATGTTTGGTCTGGTAGTAGTAAGATAGATAAGACTTCCCACAAGTTGTCTATACTTGGTTGCATCCTCAAATTCATTCCCTTCTTTTGATGTGAGTTTCAAATTCTGTTCCATTGGAGTAGAAACAAGTATGCATTCATCCATGCCAAACTTGCTCAACAATTCTCCAATGTACTTCTTCCAGGAGATGAATATGTACATTGGATTTTGTATCACTTCAATGCCCAAATTGTAGTGAAGATGTCTCAAATCTGTCATCTCGAAGCCTTTCTTCAACTCTTTCTTTATGGATGTAATGTAGTTCTCATTGTTCCCTATTAAGAACATATCATCTACATATAATGAAAGATACAAAACATTTTTTCCAACTTTTTTGACAAACAAAGTTGCATCGTCAAGATTGAAATTCTTGAAATTTAATTTCATAATATGCTCAATTAACTTCTCATACCATGCCTGTTGTGCTTGTTTCAAGCCATGTTAGGATTTTATGAGCTTGCATACCTTATGCTCTTGTCCCTTCACAACAAATCCTTTTGGTTGAGATATGAACACATTCTCTTTCAAGTCTCCATTCAATAAAGTAGTCTTCACAACCATTTGATGAATTTTGCATCAATTTTGTGTTGCCATGGAAAATAGAGTGTGGATGGTAGCCCATTTTGTTCTGGGGGAAAAAGTATCCTCATAATAAACACCTTGTTTTTATGCAAATCCTTGTTCCATGAGTCTTTCTTTATATTTTTCAAGTGAGCAATAGGAGTTGTACTTGTTATTGAATACCCACTTCCAACCAATCAGTTTGGTTCCATATGGAGGGTCCACCAACTTCCATGTCTCATTCTTGATGAGAGCATCATATTCCTTCTACATGGGTTCTTTCTATTCATCATGAGAAGCAAATTATTTAAAGGAAGTTGGTTCAAGGTTAGTAGATAAATTCAACTCGCAATCATATGAAACATCCATATCAACTACATCACTGGAGTTTGAATTATCTACATTACCTCCATCGTTTTGAGGACAATCTGGTTCCCGTCTTTCCAATCTCATTAGGATGAACACTTTCAAGCGTTTTTGTGAGACATTTTGGTGGACCTTTCTGATATGGTCTAGGTTTCTCGATTGATTGAGATGGTGTTGAGTTCTCATCAAGCCTCAACTTTTGAATCCTCTCGATCATATCATCCAATTGAACTTTAGGTTCTGATGAAGTGGCAACAACTTCTTCATGAGGGGAAGATGGTGTTTTGAAAGCAGATTCTAGAGATTGACCCAATATAGGGATCCCCCCTTCAATATGTGGAATCTCATCATCAAATTCTTGATATGTCTTTACATGAGTGAATTTGATGATCAAGCGACCTCTCAACAGTTTCATCTTTCTTGGTGGATTCAAGAAAGATCACATCTCTAGAAAGGATGAACTTTTTGTTTGTATTGTCGTAAAGACGATATCCCTTTGTGGTATTTGAGTACCCCAAGAAGATGGACTTCTGACTCCTTGCATCAAGCTTGCTTCTTTTCTCCTTAGGAATCAAGGCATAGCAGGTGGAACCAAATACCCTATGATGTCTCACCGAAGGAATATGGCCATACCACATTTCATATGGAGTCTTGTTTTTTAGAGCATGAGATGGACACCTATTTTTGACATAAGTTGCACATAGCACTGCATTAGCCCAAAATATTCATTTAAAATTATTGAAAAACATCATGGAACGAACCATATTTAGGAGTGTCATGTTCATTCGTTCAACCACACCATACTATTGGGGATTGTATGGAACTGTGGTTTGATGTTTGATCCCATGTTGGTGAAGGTAACTTTCAAATTCATTAGATGTATAATCTCTTCCATTATCAATGCAAAGAGAGCCAATATGAGACTGAGCTTCATTTTGGATCCATGCATGAAAAAATTTAAATGTTTCAGAATCTTGTGATTTGTCTTTCAGCAAGTACACCCAACACATTCTGGTGTAATCATCAATAAAACTCATGATATATTTGTTTCCAATTGCAAAAGGAACATGCATAGGGCCGCACAAATCAAAATGAAACAATTCAATTTTTCTACATGCTCTAGAAGTGGAATCATGAAAGGGTTGTTTGTTGTGTTTTCCAAGGATGCAAGCATCACATTGCGTCAATTTCCTAGGAATAGTAGGAAAACTAGAAACACCATTCTTTCTCAACAAATGAAGACTATCATAATTAATATGGCCAAATCTAGCATGCCACAAAAGACTAGATGGTATTATACCTGAGTCATGATGGGAGAGGTATGCAATAGTGTGTGTATGGGAAGATGTCCCATTCAACTTCAACAATATTCCATCTTTGATTCGGGTCATCACAACTTCTTGTCAGAATCCTTCCTTATCTCAACTTTGCCACTGAACATATGAACATAGTGGCCTTGTTGTTTGATGTGCACAAGGGACACCAAGCTTCTTTGTAGCTCAAGAAAATAGAGTACATTGTGCAAAAGAAAATCTGGGAGTCTAAAAAACTTAATCCTGATGGTGCCCATTCCCAAATGTTTGAGACTAAATCGGTCTGCAAAGTACACTACAACATCTACATTGTCATGAAAGTCTTCGAAGAAATCTCTTTGAAATGTCATGTGGGAGGGCGCACATGTGTTAAGAAGCCATGCATCTCCCCAAGAAACAAATGAAGTATTAAATAGATCTTCAGTTACTCCTATATTTCCATAAGAAACAACATAATGTACATGTGCTTTAACTTTCTCCAGGTCTAAGGTTCTATCTCTTTCTTCCTTGATCTTCTACCATGAAACTCTGCAGTTGGATGCTTCACGTGACCCATGATTCATTCTACAACAGGTACAATGAAAGTCATATTTTTTTCAGGGATTATGCCAACCCCCTCTACCTCTGAGATTCTTGTGTATTCACTTATTGCCTCTATGTTGTCAGAGGCAAATGCAAGAAATGCATTGTCTTGTAGAGTTGTTTCTTCAACCAGCAACCTTTAAACATAGAATAAATATAAAAAAATATATATTGTCCCTCATAATGAGTATAGAAACAAGCCCTTTTCAAATGCTCAAATCAGCCCACAAAATATCTCTGTGGCCTACTATGAAAACAAAATATAATGGCTCAAATGAAAACACAAGAAAAACTTAAAAAATGGGTTCCCTCAAACCCACGATTTCGAACATATGCCTGGAGATACCAGTCACCTTCTCAACAACCCAACGCAACCAACATTGTTCATGGTTGAGACAAGTTCATGAGAGCACCATAGCCAGCGAAATGCCTCGTCTCGAGCTTTCTTATACATATCTTCGATAGTTGAACACTTCAACAAGGGAATTAGGTGATGAGTCGTGACTTTCTCCAGTTTTAGAATTAGGGTCTACTACAACTACAAGCAACTTGTAAGAAAAGTTGGGCGTGTAAGGGCGAGTAGGGATAAACAGATGTAGTTTTACTAGAATGAGGAGGTCGATGGATTTCATGTAGAAGAGTCGAGTGCACTGAGGAGGTCGATGGATTTCATGTAGAAGAGTCGAGTGCACTGAGGAGGTCGAGTGCAGAAATACCACGCATTGATGCAAACCGTGAGAAGACAGTGCAAAATCGGGTGTGGGTAGACAATGAGAGATTAGGGTGAGAAGAAAGTTTGAAATGAGGTTTTAATAAAGGTGTGAAGAATATGCGATATCAGGTATGAAAACAGTGTGAAGTTGCGTGCGAAATTAGGTATGAAGACAGTGTGAAGTTGCATTGATATGCAAATGCTCACAAAAATGATACTAGGTCAAGGGCGAACTTCACCAGCAAGAGTCGAGGGCGAACTTCACCAACCAGAGTGAGTCAAGGCATAGATACAATTTTGGTTCGTATTCCCCCACGCAAAAAAACCTACGCGACTTTTGTGGCACTTGGAATATCGTTGCGAGAGTGCGGATATCCAATTGACATTAGGGTTAGGGTTTCCTCGGGAAAATGAGATAGTGTAGATTAACA
>ML795411.1:320907-350424 GCA_009831015.1 Picea engelmannii
GAGTTTGTACATTTGTATATAAGGGTTTCATTGGAAGATTTGTTGGGATTTTCTATTACATGCATATAAGTCCATAAGAACAATCTTCCATATATCAAGAAAGAGGAGTACCACCTCTATAAAAATGAGGAGAGTCTTTCTTGCTCCCCACAAGATTTTCTCTCGATATTGGTCATTTCCCCCCAAAAGGAAAAAATATCAACAAATCGACAACTGTATTGGGGACAAGCAAAAGGCTAGTTTTACAGACCAAAAATTTGGATGACTCCACCAAATTATAACCAACCTCAAATACAAGTTGGACTCGAAAATCAAGGAAGTATTGTGCACCAATTACATGACCTAACCATAACAACAACAAGGAGTTGAGAAGAACTTGAAATAGCATGGGATGCTCTTGCTCGAGAAGAAGAAATAGCTATAGCCTTGAGACAAAGAATAGACTAGTAAAATATTAAAAGTTGGAATCAAAGGACTATTAATTAAAATGAATTGGGTTCTTGAAAACCTCGTTCAAGGAACATCATGTGGTCTTGAAGATATGTTATTAGAGTTCCAAACACAAGTTAGCTATTTCAACTTCTATGAAACCAAAGAACCATCCAAGATTAAGAGCTCCCCAATAAAACCAAAGAACCATCCAAGATTTGTGAAGATGAGTTCCCTAGTGACCCAATATTGGAACTTTTCGATACACTTCCCAAAGCATCAAGAAAAGGATGTGGAAGAGGAATTTGATGAAAGATGTGAAAAAATATCAGATTATGTTCCTTAAGATAAAAGTGAGAAACCTAATGTTACAATTCAAGAAGAATACTATCTCCCACATGCTCGATTGGAAAGATATTCAAAACTCTCATATGCTCAATTTAAGAGTAATATCGACAATGATTTTAAAGAAGGATTTGAAGAGCATCCACAACATGAACATGAAGATTTCAGTCAACATGGTCATAGTGAAAATGTTGCAAAGCATTCTCAAGTTCCACAACAATTTTATACAAATTCGAAAGAGGAATTTCAAGATAGGATTAACGAAAGTGATGATAAAAGTTGTCACTTTACATTAAATCTTCAAGCTATTAATTTCTTTTCTGGAGCAAAGTTTAATGAAGAAGAGATCTTCCAAGCATCAAAAGAAGAAGGTCATTTTCAAAAAGAGGTTCCATGGGTAGTATATTTTGTTTCTAAAGACAATGATGTTGTTGGTGAACAACAAAACACAACCCTAGAGTTCTTTGCAAATGTTCAACAACAATTCATTTTTGTAACCGCACCATGTGTTATAGCTCAAAATGCTACTACTATGCATTTCTGACATTGGTCATTCACACATCTGGCAATCATTTTTGTTGAGGTTCCTCTTAAAAAAAACCTTTTGTGTATGGTGTGCGTGCCCTTCTGCATATGCAGCGCGCGTACATACGCTAGTTGCATGCTTGACAACCCGCGTATACTCTAAAAAGTTGCAAAAAATAAAAAAAAAATTGCACTTTCAGGAGGAGTTTATGGGCTTTGTTGGGTTGCACAACCATCTTACCTTCTGTATCCCTTCTAAAAATGGATTAACCATATTTTCTTCATATAAAAGGGCCCTGGGGGGGTCATTTGGAGATATGAAAAGAGAGGCAAGAGAACTTTGCCAAATTTTCTCCCTTGTATTCCAATCCTTTTGCATCCCATTCTGAGTTTTCATCCTCAGTATTCCCTACCATCCATCCTCCTTATACAATCCATCCATTTTCACTATATTGGCATGTTGGTTGTGAGGATAGCGCAATGGGAATGGCGCACTTGAAGTCAAAGTAGAGGAACCCAAGCGAGGTTCGTGGAGTAGTGTCGGCAAGATTCAGGTTGTAACTTCCAATATTGTTATTAATAAAAGAGAAACTTCTTGTCCCAAGTCTTTATGTCTTTATGTTTATATTTATAAATGGATTACATGAATATCTAACCCTTTAGATGATCTTGGTAGTTATGCATATGTTGTCATATTATGTTCTTTAAATTTGTTTTAGGCCAGCATCAGCAGGAGGCTTGTAACCCTGAACGAACAATGACAGTAAGGGATCTATTACAGACAGAAGGTAGAATAGAAGCATTTCTATCTTTTAAGGTGTCAAGGCTCTGCTTAGTCGCTATGCCCAAATTACGGGGATTTTCCCCCATAGAAGAATTAGCAAATCCAATGGGGAAGCTCTCTAGGGTCTTGTTAGGAAATTATTTTTGGTTTGAATTCATGTTGATTTCAATGCTTCTGAGTCTGTAAGAGTTTCTGGACACCTTCCAGGTGTTTACCAACTTTCCTAACCTGGGTGGTCCCCCTGAATCTTTTCTCTTTTTGAGATTATTCAGTCACATACGCACCCTAGTATATACCCAACACACCTACACCCACGCTTTCCATATACGCAGTCAGTCACATATGCATGTTTCCATGTGCACAACATGTGTGTTTTTTATTCTAAGGATTTTTTTCAAAAAAAAATTATTTTTCCCAGGAAACTTTTGGTTCCTCGGGAACTCCTGAATCCCATAAACATCTATTAACTCTTGTTGGACAAGTTTTTAAGTCTTAGATTTCTTATGAAATTGTAAAGAAATCCTCTTGTTTATTTTATTTGTCTCTTTCTATCTTTTATCAAGGTTGAAGGTGTACTTTTAAACTTTAGGTTCTCTTTTGGATTCTGGTGAATGGATACTTCCTAGCAGTGGTTTAGGACCTACGTCAGTCTCTGGTTTTTCCTCCTCTCTTGTGATTCTTTGAAAAGAAAAAAAATACAGTTGTTTGTTATTTCCATTTCACAAGCATACAAAAAAATTAAAAAAATGTTTGTAGTTTCTTAACTGCATTTTCATGTTTGTTTGGTAGTTTCTTAATACTTTCTTTCCGAAAAGGCTTGAGTAGTTTCATTTCATTTGAAACGAAGAAGTATAATAGGATAATTTGTTCTTAGGATCTTGGTTTTATTTTTGAAAAGTTTGCGTTTTAAGAGAAAAGAGAAAAATCTTCATGTGTAGGACGTAGCTTGCTTTCATTTGCATTTAAAGCACAAATGTTCTAAAAAATCTATAGTTCTCCACTTTTTCGTCTCTGAAAGAACACCATGAATTTCACTACCACACCCCTAAGTAATGAATCCACTAAAATTAACTCTTAATGTTAAAATCAATTAGACCTTTTTGTTTACAGGGTACACCAATTAGACTAGGCTTTAGGGTCTTGGATTATGTGTGGAGAGGAAACTCTTCAAGGCCATTAAAATAAACTTAAGAGTCTAATATAGGGAGTGTTCAAGTCTAGTATCTTAAATTTAGTCGATACCCCCCTCTAAAACATGGGATAAACATGAGCTCGTATAAGGAAAGGTAGAGGAGATAACCCATCCAAATTCATACCAAGCATAGTGGGGATCGTATTTGAGGGTCATTCTTAGGATTTCATTGAATGCATTTGACTACGAAGCTTCATGGAACTTGAATTTGTTTGGGATCCTCAATTTTCTTCTGAACCATTTTCCTTTGGTACCCTTGAAAGGCTTCAAACATATCTATCCTACTCATACGATCAACCCAATTGTCGATTGTACCTGCCTGGTGATTGACTGCGAGCTGGAAACCTAGTTTCATTTTATATGGATTCACACAGGTGATTATGGGGGTATACCATGATACCTAGGACAAACATTGGACCACACTTTGCAGAGTATACTAGGAGGGTGTTTCCGTGTTCAAGTTACACTTGCACTAGTAAGTTTCTCTAGTGTTGGTTGGAGTAATTGGTCTTCCTGCAATTTTCTCGATTGCTTAATTTATATTTAGGGAATTTGTAGTGTATGCTCTATGATTATCCCTAGATTTACCTTAGAGTGTTGGTTGATCATTTCACAAATTGGAATATAGATATCTCTTTCATTCATGCAAGCTCCAGGGCCTCCCACCAGTAACTATGGAGCCACCCCTGCCACCGCTGAGGAAAAGGTTAGATCAAGAAGGTTCTTTGAAATCAATCGAGCCATAGGAAACTGTGCCTGATCCTATTCCTAGAGGAGAGACTCTTACACTGGAAGAGACTATCGTTTCAGACCTCAAAGATGAAGGATTCATGCCCTGGAAATCTCTAATAATTGACCTTTCATGGCCACTTCTTGTTCAGGTTGACCCTCTTAAGGTGTCTATCTTTGGTCATCATCTCGTCAGGAGACTTGCTATGGAATCAAATGATGTTACCTCTACTAGGAGTCCTCGTACTCCCATATCGACCATAGGTGGAGGGGTTTTCATACCCCCTCCCCTTCCTTCCCCTACAAGGAATAACTCTAGTCAGACACCTACCACTCCTGATATTGGCACAGTCTCTTCTATGACTTCAACCACTATTCATAATTCGACTGTATAGAAAATGTATGTCACTCCTTTCACATATGGGATGTCGGGTTTAGACATAAGTTCGAATTTAACCTACTCAAATTTATAGACTAATGATATGGGGGCGGGGATTTCTACAAATCCATTGCAAGGATCTCTCGAGGGCACCTATGCTCCGTACAATGCTATCCCTTACGGTGGGGGTCATATTCCCCCTCCGTCCCCTTCGCTCGAAGGTGATTTTCAGAAACTATATGGGATCAATACCAATTATAGCCTGTTTAGTGAAGGGAGTGAAAGGCCTCAGTCTTATATGACTCCAATTGGGTCCACTTCATTCTCTTTAAAGGTGATTTTGAGAATAATTCCTTCTCTTCATTTTCATTTTCGTAAGGGGGAAACCCCTTTCTCAATCAATCCAAAAATATGCAAGGCTTTGTACCTTCACAAGAATTAATGATAAGAACCACTTCCTTTCAAGGTATTGGAAATATCAAGTAGGGTTCTATACATCTGCAAGGTATTTCGATCAGGGGAAACCCCTCCCATGTCCAATGGAACCCCGAGAAAAGTTCAATTTATTTACCAGGGGGATCCGCAAGGGGAAACCTCAACCAAGGTTTTTGGAATACCATGCAGGGGGTAATCCCCACTCAAGGTATGTCATCAAAATATTTTAATTTGTCTATGATGAAAAAAAGTGTGCAGGTCCCTTACACTGGCCAAGAAAACCCTGGTTTCTACCAGAGCCTTGGTTAGCAAGAAAATGTTTCTTGGAAACCAGATGCTAGCCAATATCTAAGTTCCCATTTTCCTTTAAATCTGCCACAACCCAGGTTACCTTTTATGGAAACTCTTCATTTTCCAAACTTGTCAAGGTTGTTAAATGACCCTATTTGTCATGATCCATGTTGGCCTCCCATGCTGACTAAGTTTCCCTCAGATATTCCAAAATTTGAAGGAAATCTTGGCGAAGATCCAAGCAATCATGTTACAAATTTTCACATGTGGTTCTCCTCCAATTCATTGAACGATGAATTTATTAAGTTGTGACTGTTTCAACACACTCTCATAGGGGGTGCCACAAAATGGTATATTGAGCTCGATTGTTTGAATTATTATTACTTTAATGATTTGATGATGGTTTTCTTGAACCATTTTCAGCTACCGGTGAGATACGATGTCGACACCAAGTTGTTGGCCAACTTCGAAAAAACTAAGTTTTTCCATATCTTGAATCATATTCAAGAATGACGTCATCATAAGAGATTGATTAAAGTAAATTTCCCTCCTGCATTCTTGCTCGAGTGGTTCATGAAGTCTTTGGTGTCGCTTATTTCTAAAGACGTCATAAATTCCAGAGTGTTTTCTAAGGAGTCTGTAATGAGTGCTCAACAGATGGAATTGATTTTGTTGACCCTTGACCAAGTTTTGGAGAACCTTGGTCATGTTTGACCACTTTTTGGGACTTCGACAGGTTGGTCGAAGGTGGAGCACCTAGGCGAAGCGGAGATCGCGGGATCTCACCCCTTTTGTTGGGTTTTTGGGCTTTTAGGGTTTATGTAACGAGTATGGGATGTCATCCCATGGGTCTTACCCATGTTTTGGCCCTTTTGTAATGTATAAATAAGCAGCTAGGTGATGTGAGAATTAGTTACTAGAGCTACGTGGGCTTTGTGCAAGACCTAGTAGGCCAGTGCGTTAAGTGTGAATAGTTGTGAATGCTTTGTGCATACTATGTGTTAAGACTTACAAAGCTAAGTGAAAGTGATTGTAAGAAGGCTTTGTGCTATTACCTAGCTCGGGGAAGGAGGATCTGGCGAGGTGCACGCAGATCTCATGTCCTATGCAGAGTGGGTTATGTAGCTCTGTGCATGTACGAAGATTGATAGAAGATAATAAATAATAAGAAGAGTTGGTATATGTAGCCCCACACTAGGGTGAACCACGTATATCATGTGTTATGGTTGCTTTGTGCAGTATGGTTGATATGTTATTGATGTGATTTATTCTTAGTGTTGTAATATTTATGTTAGATGCATCTGATATAGTAGTTTAATTCTTAGTGATGTAAATGAAGGCTAGATCTGATCTATTTCTATGTGCTAAGTGCTTGGATGTGTTAGATCTTATTGAGCACTGCGTTGTTCTGTAATTAGGGTTTTGACCTGCAATGTGAATAAGGGTCAACAGATTTATTCGCAATCTGGTATGCTTTATGAGATTATTCCTAATGCACCACGGTCAACCTTTGACTTGAACAAACCAAAGTTTGGGCCTCATGCCAATGGGATTGTGGGCTCCGCACAAAACAAGACCACATATCAGTTGTCCAACTGAATGCAACAATTGTCTCTACAACAGATTGTGGCCAACCAAAATTCTAATACAACTACCCACTCGTCGGAAGTACACAATGTGTAGATGACAAAACATAAGGAGAACCAACAATCCAAGGGGAAAATAAAGGGAAACGAAAAAAATGGAAAAGGGGGTATTGATAAAAAGGCTTCTAACAATGTCGGTGAGGGAAAAAATGAGAAGAAAAAGTTAAGTTTATGTGTAATATTTGCATGGACAACCACTTGACTCATCAGTTCCCTCAGCTCAAGAAATCCCATAATATTTTGGCACAACAACAACCTGTTGTGTTAACTAACCCTTTTCCTCAAGGTAAGAATATGGCACAAGCTTCCTCATCCACAACCATGCTTGGGAGAAATCAAGGTGCCCCCATGCTTAATGCTAATACCAGAGCCGTAAATGTATACATGATGAGATTGGATTCTCATCTTCAGACTAGGGATCATGATTATGGAATGCATGAATCTATTGAGAAAGGAAAAGAAGCTTCCAACCCATCACCTCCTCTTAATATTGAGAAGACCATGGGAGAAAAAATGACTCTCATCCCTAAAGGTGTGTTTAAGAAAGATTATTATAATCCAAATGCAAGGGTTGCCCAAAACTATTCTTTAGTTGAATATCTTGTGCAAACCCCTTGTGTGATGTCTGCTCTGGAATTTTTCCAGAGTTTCCCCTCACAGAGAAAAGCATTGTTGTCTGCTTTGGGTGTTGTTGAGCCAACTAACTTGGGAACTATAGTTTTTAACTCTTCCAGTCACAAACCTTATTTTCCTTACCATGTTACCTTCCAAATAATAACAGTTTATGCCATGAAATATATTTCACATGGTGGTAGAAGAGGGTTCATCCACTTGTGTTATTTCATCGGCATGTTGGAAGGCTATTGGTCAACCCGAGTTGTCTCTATCTCCTACGTTGTTAAATGCATTTGACGGTCGTTCTTTTCGACTGCATGACATAATCTCCTCCTTCCCCGTGTAGTTGGAGAGAAAAACTATGTGTGCCGAGATCAAAGTAGTCGATGTGCCTCTCGACTACAACCTTTTGTTAGGACGACGTTGGACTTACACAATGACAACGGTTGTATCCTCTGTTTTTTGTGTACTCTGCTTCCCTCGTGAAGATAGGATAGTAATCATTGATCAGTTGTCTTTCTCTCGTCCTAACCCTTCATCGGGGACATCCATGGTCCCAATGACTGATAACCCGCAACAAGGTACCGTCAACTTAGGTGTTGGATTGTTTCCATCTTTGATGGGTACATTTGATTTTCCACCACCTTCGAATTATGTTAAATTTATTCGGTTGTCCCTGATCAGCCTAAGGCGGCAATTTTCCAAGTAGCTTTTCTTCGAAAAAATTATTTCAACGATCCATGGACTTTACCTTCCACATCATCTTCGATGGAATGGGAAAAGGGAATCCTTGCATGGCTATTCCCCTATCTGCAGTTGAGTTCGCGTATAGTATTGTTCAACAAACCTCAACTAACTCTGATCCAGCTTCCCTTTAAGAGATAGATCATTTTATAGAGCCTATTTGGGCTCAATAATCTATTACTTCGCACGATCCTTTGGACTTGGTCTTTCCCTCTGACAAGTTGATTTTAGAGGAAATGACAGGTCCAGACATACCTTGATATGATCTTCATCATATATCATATTTTTTACCCGAGCTTAGGAGAGTAGAAGCAGGGGAGTTTACTTCGACCATGAATGGAGATGTCACTCGCCCTATCAATCCTTTGGAAATGCGTGGAATATACACCGAAGGAAACATGGTGATTATAACTAAGACGATTCCAATTGATATATCTAAAACCCCTCGCATTTTTGAAAATGTCTTCATCATAGTGGATTGTTCCCTCAAGGAGATTCAAGTGTATACCGATTTATTTAAAGAATTTTGCGACGTATTTTCCTAGTCCTATGAGGAAATGCCAAGCATTGACCCGTGTATTGTTGAGCATGAGATTAGAAATTATCCCAATGCTAATCTTTTTCAACATAAGCTTCACCCGGTCAACCCTCGAAAGGCAACGACTATTAAATATAAGGTAGATAAATTGATTAAGGTTGGTTTCATCTACCCATTTCAATTGAAAGAATGGGTGTTAAACCTTATTCCTCTCAATAAAAAGTAAGGTAAAATTCAAGTGTGCATGGATTTTCATGATCTAAACAAGGCATGCCTGAAATATAACTTTCCTACCCCATTCATTGATCAAATTATTGATGAATGCGCGAGCAGTGACATTTTCTCTTTTATGGATGGTTTCTCAGGGTACAATCAAATTCAGATCAAGCCCAAGGATCAACATAAGACTACTTTCATATGTCCTTGGGGTACTTTTGCATACAAGAAAATGCCTTTTGGCCTAAAAAATGTTGGAGCTACTTTCCAACGGGCCATGTCATTCACCTTCCATGACCTCAAAAATATAATCGAGGCATATATTGATGATATTGTGTCATGTTCTCGCAAGAGATCTGACCATCCTGCTCACCTTCGACTTATTTTTTAGAGGTGTCGCTACTACCGGATTCACCTAAATCCAAACAAGTGTAGTTTATGTGTTATGTTGGGATGCTTATTGGGTTTTATCATGTCCACCAAAGGGATCATGGTCATTCATCTTAAGGTTGAGGAAATATTTAAATCCCCCCCCCTGCATAGTTACCCAACTTCAAAGTCTCCAGGGGAAAGCTAACTTATTACAGTGATTTATTGCTAACTATGCTGAAATAACTAAATGGTTTATGTGTATTTTGAAGTAAGGGGTCCCATTATTTTGGGATGAAGCAGCTAAACGCTCTTTTGAAGCATTGAAAAGTTCCCTGACATTTTCCCCTTTACTTAGCCCCCCTAATTATGGCAAAGATTTCTTGTTATATTTGGCTATAGCAGAGTCCACCATCGGTATGGTCTTGGTTTAGGAGGATGACGCGCTCCAAGAACATGTTATGTACTACATCAATTGAGGCTTAGTTGGAATATAAATTAACTATACCCATGTTGAGAAACTGGATTTTCCATCCTTCCGTGTTATCCAAAGGTTTCGTCATTATATTCTACTTCGTAAGACCATCGTCGTATCTATCATTAATCCTTTTCAATATGTGTTGACACGACGGGTCATCGACGGGAAGATTATTCGATGGATCGTCATTCTTAAAAAATTCGATTGGGACTTCGTTTCAACAAAGTCTAAGAAATATTTGGTCTTTGCAGAATTAATATCGAAACTTTTGAGTCGTTAATCAATGATGATCTCTTCCTGATTGCATCTTTTGACCCTTGGTATGGAGATATTATTGTGTATCTTCAGACTTTGAAGTGTCCTTCCTCTGCTTCTCATGATGAATGTCGAAAGATACACCATAAAGCATGGAATTATCTTATCATTGACGACACTTTGTATCGTTGAGGAGTTGATTGTGTTCTCCATCATTATTTGACTCATGAGGAAACATAGCTTGTGTTAAATGACTGCCACACTGGAGCATGTGGCGGTCACTTGTATGGGTTGGAAAAAACCTAGAAAATCCTTTGTGTTGGATACTTTTGGCCCTCATTAATCAAATATTTTATAGAAGAGGTTAAGAAGTGTTGCTCGTGTCATATCTTCTCTCAGAAGATGCGGGCACACCCTAATCCTATCTTTCATGTTACTGTTGTTGGTCCCTTGACTAAGTGGGGAATTGATTTCACTACATGCCACCCAACCTCTTCTAGGGGGAATCGTTATATCATTGTGGCAGTAGACTACTTCACCAAGTGGGTCGAATCCATGCCAACATTTAGTAATGAAGGGGAAATGACGTCACTCTTCATTTTCAACCAAATTGTTGCTAGGTTCAGTATACCGAAAGAGATTTTGATTGACCACGACAGTCACTTTCAAAATAAGATGATGAATTAATTAACGTCAAAGGTAGGTTTTAAGAAATAACATTTGTCACCCTATTATCCATAGGTGAATGGTCAAGTGGAGGCTGTCAAAAAGTCTCTTAAGACTATTCTCCAACGGATAATCAATTTAGCCAAGTCAAATTGGCATTTGATGTTATTTTCTCACTTTGGGAATATCAAAATTCCATCAAGACTGCTACAAGATTCTCTCCTTTCCAACTTGTTTATGGGATGGAGGTAGTATTTCCTATAGAGTTTCAGATTTCTTCTCTCAAGTTGGTAGTGGAACTACTGCCCAACACAACTACGCTTGAAGAACGACTTATCTATATCAAGCAACTCGATGAACAACGTCAAGATGCATCCTTGGCTAACAAGGCTCATAAATTTCATGTCAAGTGTCAATATGATCGGTCGGTCCACCCTAGAGTTTTCTCTGAAGGTGATATTGTCTTGGTCTATGATCAAGATAAAGATCCTTTGGGGGAAGGCAAGTTTAAAACCATGTGGTTCAGACCATTTATTATAAAGAAATTTTTGGAAAAGGGCACTTATGAATTGGTTGGCTTCGAAGGAAATGTGATTCTTGAACCCAAAAATGGGATTTATCTTAAGAAGTATTATGCTTAGGTTGGTCACTTGACTAAGTGGGGAATTGATTTCACTACATGCCACCCAACCTCTTCTAGGGGGAATCGTTATATCATTGTGGCAATAGACTACTTCACCAAGTGGGACAAATGCATGCCAACATTTAGTAATGAAGGGGAAATGACGTCACTCTTCATTTTCAACCAAATTGTTGCTAGGTTCGGTATACCGAAAGAGATTGTCATTGACCACGACAGTCACTTTCAAAAGAAGATGACGAATTAATTAACGTCAAAGGTAGGTTTTAAGAAATAACATTTGTCACCCTATTATCCATAGGTGAATGGTCAAGTGGAGGCTGTCAAAAAGTCTCTTAAGACTATTCTCCAACGGATAATCAATTTAGCCAAGTCAAATTGGCATTTGATGTTATTTTCTCACTTTGGGAATATCAAACTTCCATCAAGACTGCTACAAGATTCTCTCCTTTCCAACTTGTTTATGGGATGGAGGTAGTATTTCCTATAGAGTTTCAGATTTCTTCTCTCAAGTTGGTAGTGGAACTACTGCCCAACACAACTACGCTTGAAGAACGGCTTATCTATATCGAGCAACTCGATGAACAATGTCAAGATGCATCCTTGGCTAACAAGGCTCATAAATGTCATGTCAAGTGTCAATATGATCGGTCGGTCCACCCTAGAGTTTTCTCCGAAGGTGATATTGTCTTGGTCTATGATCAAGATAAAGATCCCTTGGGGGAAGGCAAGTTTAAAACCATGTGGTTCAGACCGTTTATTATAAAGAAATTTTTGGAAAAGGGCACGTATGAATTGGTTGACTTCGAAGGAAATGTGATTCTTGAACCCAGAAATGGGATTTATCTTAAGAAGTATTATGCTTAGGTTGGTCACTTGAGTGTGACTTCTTGTAAATAGTGTATATATTTATCTATACATTTTAGTATCTTTTTGTTTCATGGACGTGTAGTTTATTTTGTTTCTACATTGTGGCAAATGTCAAGTGAATCTAACGTTTATGTTGGGTTCGTAGACGGTGCTAGCCGACACACTCAGAGGCTTGCTTTTGCAACTTGGGTGATCTTCACGCCTGTTGGTCAATTGGTATCTTCTAGAGGTGCTTTTCTAGGAGAAGCAACCAATAATGTTGTAATAGAATTACTACGTGATGTATTGTTGCACGGTATTTCTCACATTAAGGTTCATTTAGATGCTCAATCGGTAGTTTCACAGTTAAATGGAGTGTACTGCATATACGATCCCACCCTTCACCGATGATTCCTTAGGGTAAGTCCCTTGGGAAGTTATTTTGATTATATTAAATATATTCATGTTTCTAGGAGATCTAATCAATTAACTGATACATTGGAAAATCATGTTTTAGATTGGCATCTTTCACACACATACACGCACATGTTTGTACAAAAGATATTTACTCCATAAGGAAAAAATATATGTATATATATAACATGTCCAAAAATGATGTCACAATACAAAATGTGTGCCATAGGCCTCAAAAGTGTCAAGTACACATCGTCAGGCTTAAGCCCTCAATACATAAGTGAGATACAAAAATGGGTGCTTTAGCATGCATGATTTCCAGTACTAGTGTAATATCTAAGCCTATTGGCCCTACTATAATTCACTATGGCATTGGCCAGATACCAGAATAACCGGACCACGCTCCTACTACGTGAGGCTGCATGGATGGTGGAAGATCCTCAATCTATGTCATCGATACGCTACAGGTGAGGGCCATCAAGTTCCTCTCTACCCACCTCAACACTCTCTCAACCTTTGCTGACAATGGCCCTGATACTTTTTTCACCCCTTTTGGTTAGGTTTTCTCTCGTGGATAGCGCCTAGTCCAGGGGAGGTCTGTTGGCCGCACTGGTCCCACATCTGTACATAACATATTTGTGAGTTAGTACAGTGATGCTAACAAAAATATGTTTTCTTTCTCGTAAATAAAATTAAAAATTAAAAAAAATAAGAGTATGTACCTATCTCACTATGTGATGTGCCAAGGGGCATAGGCATATCAAGGTCTCTCAAGAAATTGATCCCTGCGTAGGGATAATCCTTGATGGTTGGAATCTGTCATCTCCACCAATCGAAGAACTTGTCATCATATGGCTCCCGTACTCCCCCTTCTCCCTAGTGAGTCATTAAAGAAACCCACCTACACAGTGCTGGAAAGGAGGCTACATGACCTTGTACGCTCTCCTTCATGCTTATGCCTGGCACTCTTTCAAAGAAGAATGCACAAAGCACTTTCTTGAATCCAAAGTTATTCTTCTTTATCAATTTGCACTCTATCAGTTGTATTTTCATATAGTTGAGCATCATAGTGCTCCAATTGAATGTCATCGACTGCAGACACTGCACTACATAATGCATCTGAGCACAAGAATCCTGATGTAGAGCAACGGGTCCACTAATCCTCCCAATCAAGTAAAGCACCGCTCTCAATCCAAGATTCTCAATCTTCTGTATGGGGACTTGACATCCCATTTTTTTCTGTGCCATCTTCACAATACATATCAACATAATGGGCTATGTGATATGGCCTTGGAGGGAAGGTTGTCAAGTTCATTGGCTCACCCCTCCTAGAGAGGTCAGTCAAGAAGTAGATATCTTCGATGTTGTTTTTCAATGATTTTCCTTCTAGCATAAAGGCCTTTGCATCGGGGTTCCAATACTCAACAAGGTGATTCAATAGTCTCGGTTGGGCCCTCATGAATGGACAACGGAAGAATTTCCACAAACCAATTTTTTTAATATAGCCACATTTGTTGGGTCCTTTTCAACCATTTGGTCCACTTCCTCGTGTTCTTTCTCTCTCCAACACACATACATCCTGATCATGCAAATTTTTGGGAGTCAATGTCTTTGTTTTATCAAATTGGTGAGCATGTAAGTGCACTATTTTGAATACAGCCGCAAATGTATGCATGTTGAGTTTAGCTCAACTAGCGTACATCCACAATCAGAGCATGGACAGTATGCGTACTCACACAATCATGAAAAATTTTAGGGCGTGTGGCTCCCAAATTCCTCTAAAAACCATGAAAATGAATGAATTTGGAAGAGAATGGGAAGGGTACTTACTTGGTTCAAGAATGATTCGATTCCTTCCACCATTGCTCTCTAAATGTGAAATTGAAGAAAGAGGTTTTTTTCTATTTTTGGGTTTCTTCAAACAATGGTAAAAATGACCCCTTTTACTTCTATTTATAGATTTTTTGACCCTGTTTTGACCTAATTTTTCCCTGTTTTCTTCCCTATTATTGGCTCGGTGAATGTTTTGATTCCTCTTGGAGATATTTTGGTCATTTACAAGTCTTATGTGCTTTAGATTTGATATTTTTTAATGCATGGGTAGTACTTATACCATCCTATGACAAAGTTATGTTTTCTCCATTTTCATATAGGGTAGGATTTTACCACCTTACATTTTTCATTTTTATGACTATTTCCACTTTGCCATAGGATCAATCATGGACGATTTTAGGGGCTAAATTTTGCTCATGGGCTAATTTTCCATGGTTTTTCCAAAAATGAGATTCGCTATTTTAAAAATTATTCGCCCAAATTCTATAGGATAAAATTATTTTACCCTAAAAATCACCAAAATTTTATAAAAACTATATAAAATCCTTAGAATTTTACCCTAAAAATCACCAAAATTTTATAAAAACTATATAAAATCCTTATAAATTTGAATATTTTTACAAAAATATCGCCAAACATTTATAGTTGGCATATGAAGGATTAGTAAGATTCGCCAAGGTTTCTAAATTTTAAAATAAATTTCCATCCTTAAAATCATCCCTGGGATCAATCCCACCGAAGTGCGACACTGAACCTTCTATGATGATTTAGAAGTGTCGTAATTAGGTGGTAGATCCTTCCTCTCCATGGATGCCCTAGATAGATCCTTGTCTTGCATTATAACATCAATGTTGTGAGTCTTCTGTAGGATTGGGAGTCCTTTTAGTCCCACCATGACTTTGTGTTGAAGCCTCATCCTTCTTCTCTATCTTTTTCTGGCCTATACCCATGGGACTCCCCAAGAGCATGGTTTGTATTCTTTCAAGCTCACTTAAACTATGAAAGTGACATATAACGAGGGATTATTTATCCTTTTTGGCCTCGTTTAGATTACATAAGAAAAGGAGCCCCCATAAAGTCTTCTTTAAGCTATTTTCAAAATATCTAAAATTGAAAATATTGTCGAGTGATCTTGTTGTCCTTCAAACTCATTAAAGTTAAATATGAAGTCACATCTATCCG
The DNA here is from genome assembly GCA_009831015.1 of Picea engelmannii. Classification (NCBI taxonomy): domain Eukaryota; kingdom Viridiplantae; phylum Streptophyta; class Pinopsida; order Pinales; family Pinaceae; genus Picea; species Picea engelmannii. The sequence continues at coordinate 336,462 of ML795411.1, forward strand.
ACAATAATTTACCCCTTTTTGGTCCGGATGGCTAATTTTATGAGAAAGGTACGCCCTAGGAACTATGGTTCGCTAGGAGAGTATTCTAAGGTGAAATTTTAACCCTTTTTTGGGCCCAAGGGACTAAATTTACAAAAAAGGGCCATTCTCCCCGGTTTTGGTTTATCACTTTTTTGAGCCTTGGAGATTATTTACAAAAAATGAAAACTTTGGAGTCTTCTATAAGCCCTTTTCAGACTCCCTAAACAATAAAATATCGTCGAGTGACCTTGTTTCTTTCACACTCATTAGTTGGACCAGAAAGTACATCTATTTGGCATAAGTTTAACCCTTTTCCAACCAATAGATTATCCAGGAAAAAGGTACACCTCATGAGACATGTCTCACTGGGAGAGTTCTCCTAAGTTATGTTTTATACTTTTTCGGGCTCGGGGAACTAAATTTACAAAAAAGGAAGAGGGAGTCCATAGTTAAGCTCTTTTCAGACTCCTTAAAATTGAAAATATAGCTGAGTGATCTTATCTCTATCACAGTGATTAAATTGGTTTTGAAGAGGTGTCCTTTCGGTATAAGTTTAACCCTTTTTCAGACTGACTGTACTATGTATGAAAAAGGAATAATCTAGCCACAACGACTAGAAGAGTTCTCCTTGGTATGATTTTATTCTTTTTCGGGCCCTGGAGACTAAATTTACGAAAAATACCACTTTGGAGTCTTCTTTTACTGGTTTTTTAGACTCTCTAAATGTGAAAAATCGTCGATCTTACCTTCTTTGGCCTCGTAAAACTTTACATTGAAGAAGGCTCATTGCGTCAATCCTTAATTGCATCACATGTCTCACTCTTGCATCTTTGGCCTAATGCCAACTCCATTTTGTTGTTGCTAAAATTTTAGAGCATGCCTTAAGTGTAGGCCTTGCAACATTTTTTTCCTTCGCGTTTTGAAACCCTGACCCATTGAGGATTTTTCCCGAGTGTCCATATCCTACACATGTCTCCTTGCATTGAGCATCAGTTTGTTCCATGCACTTGGAAATAGCTTGTTTTTCCGCAACACTCGTTCCTCCTTTGTAATATAGCTTCATTTTATTATTTTTCAAGCTCGTTAAATATATGAAAAAGACAAAAAAAAAAAATCAAATATTCCGAAAAGAGAGGATGAGAAAACATTCTCTTTTATTGGAAGCAATTTAGTCACCCATGGATAGAGCACATCCTTCATTTTATTTTGCAAAGAAATGGGATTTACTATGGCCTTAGGAAATTTTTCTCATTACATAGAGTTGTGTTCTCCTCCATTTGATTACTCTTACAAACATATGGAGAGTTTGTGGTGCCTCATGTGCCACAAGCTTATGTAAATAACAAGTGTCCTCAGTCTTTTCATATGTCGTCCTCTTGTCCAATGGAAATTCTTACGACATGAGTCAGAATTTCTGCATTATGTCTCTTGACCTTCATGAGTCGGCCATCCCAAGAGTCTTGTCAAATTTACATTCAAAATCAATGAATTTTTGTGCCTGATGATCGAGATCCTCCAGTATTTCCATGACAGTTTGTCGACTACCTCAGGGTAGTGAGTCTTACACTCCTATTATACTCCTACCCGAGTTTTGAATATCTTGAAGATATTCATGAAGTTATGAAGCTATCACCTCCAGCTACAGGCATTGATGCCTCCTGAAGATTCATCTGAAATTGTATTTGTATATCTTCTGATGATTTTGAGATGTAGATTTGTTGTGTATTATTCATGGCTAAAATATATATTGTCATACACATTAGTCATGTAGCCATGATTACTATATATGGCATGGATCTGCAGTGTACTTGATTGGGAACCATGCTTAGTTTGTCTCAAGCATGGGTATGCTTGCCTCGGTGATTATTATTATTATTTTTGCAGATGACACGCTCATGAATCCTCATCTAGGCTCACTCGAATTGGTTCCTTTCCCACTCTATTAAATATGTTGTAATGCATTTCGACCATCATTTTCTCTTCTAACCTCACACATTAGGGGGCATATGTTATAGCTCAAAATGCCACTACTATGCATTTCTGACATTGGCCTACTCATTCACACTTCTGTCAATCATTTTTTCTGAGGTTCCTCTTAAAATAAAATAAAAATTATGGTGTACAGACCATGTTGTATATACAGTGCATGTACATATGCTAGTTGCATGCCTGACAACCCGCATATACTCTAAAAAGTTGAAAAAATTAAAAAAAATTGTCCTTTCAGGCGGAGTTTATGGGCTATGTTTGGTTGCAAAACCATATTACATATTGTATCCCTTATGCCAATGGATTAACCATATTTTCTCCATATAAAATGGCCCTAGGGGGGTCATTTGGAGATATGAAAAGAAAGGCAATAGAACTCTGCCAAATTTTCTCCCTTGCATTCCAAGCCTTTTGCATCATGTTCTGAGTTTTCATCCTTAGCATTCCCTACCATCCATCCTCCTTATACAATCCATCCCTTTCCCCTATATTGGCATGTTGTTTGTGAGGATAGCGCAATGGGAATGGTGCACTTGGAGTCAAATTATAGGAACCCATGCGAGGTTCGTGGAGCAGCGTCGGAAAGATTCAGGTTGTAAATTCCAATATTGTTATTAATAAAAGATAAACTTCTTGTCCCATATCTTTATGTCTTTATGTTTATATTTATAAATGGTTTACATGAATATCTAACCCTTTATATGATCTTGGTAGTTATGCATATGTTGTCATATTATGTTCTTTAAAGTTGATTCAGGCCAGCATCAGGAGGAGGCCTGTAACCCAGAACAAATAATGACAGGAAGGGATTTGTTGCATACATAAGGACTTGAGTTAAATACTTAGATCTTCTCTCCCTTCCCTTAATTATCATTAGGTCTTGTTTTATTTGGGTAGAATAGAATCATTTATGTCTTTTAAGGTGTCAAGGCTATGCCTAGTTGCCATACCCAAATTAGGGGGATTTTTCCCCATAACACCATGGCACTATTGTCATTATATGATGAAAGAATATCTTTGGAACATGGCCAATGAAACAATACTCTAAATAATGTATGGGAGTAATCAAATGAAGGTTATTTACATGACTACATTGGAATTTTACTTACACTTGAAAGTATCCCTTCCCTTCAAGTAGATTAGGATCAAAAGATTTTTTCTTTCTCATGTATATCATTTTGTCCTTCAATATTTGTTTTCCTAATAAGAATTTGTAGGATCAAGATAATGGTTTGGAGATGACTCCATATCCCAATGGATAAGGCAATTGGTCTTGGTACAGGTCCTCAGTAACCCACAAGGTGCCACTATCCCACAGTTGGAGCCAACTGTCGATATGTTTTTATGTCACTCATCAACTAGGTGATTAGGGTGCATTTTTGAACTATTATCTTTTTCTAATGAAGACCACGTTTTTTTTTTTTTTTCGAAAGTGGAAATATACCTTTCACCTATTGATCATCAAGACCCAACAATTTGTTTTAAAAAATCTCTAGTATTGCAGTTCTTCATCATGAAAGGATAACATGGATGGTTTCTCTTTTGAAACAAAGAGAAGAAAATAACATGATACTAAAAAGAAGTAAATATCTTGTGCCTATATTCTCACTGGATATCCCTATGTCTCAGCCTCATCCAACATTTTATGAAATCTAAAACAAAGGTCATATACTTTAGATATGCCAATTTTCCCCTTCCATTTTGGAATTTTCCCCCTCCATTTTTGAAATTTTGATTAAGTATTATCTCTATCCTCATTAATCTACCTCATTTTCCTCATTTTCCTTCTCCTCTACTCTCTACACTTCTATACTTTGTCATTTTAACTACTCTTCATACTCTTCATACTCCATACTTAGCCATTTCTCATGAATGTGGATGTGAGAATCCTTCCTTCATTTCCAGTTTCCACTCCTAACCCTGCAAGTTCGCAACACCACAAGTCTCCATAATTAAATATTTTTACTACTTCCCAAAACTTATCTTTTTTCATGTAATCCTACCCCTGCAACCCACATTCCTACAATCTCTCAACACTTAGTCATTTTCACTAAGTCTTCTTACTAAGTTTTACCAACCCACATTACCCTACCTTTGCAATTCTTATATTATTATTTTGTGGAATTATTCATCATATTCATAAGTTTCATCCCCTCCCCCCTCCCATCACATTGTGACACGTGGAAATGAGGTGGAACTATCACATTGTGACATGTAGCAGTGATTTGGCATGATGACTAGGCGATGACGTGGCAACCAAAAGTTACATTATGCATAAGCTATGAAGGTTTCCATGGCTTTCTCTACTTCACACATAGACAATATGGGATTCAATATTTCTTATAAAAATGATATGAGAACTATTCCTCAATGCATGTGGGATAAATAAGGAAAATTAGCAAATCAAGGGCTCATAATTCACATGGATATATAAATGGTGGCTTAGTCTCTATCTTTTGTAGGCCATAACGTTTGATCTTGATGTCGAAATTGAGAAAGAGAGATCTCATTGGAAAGAAAGAAACAAGAATAACATTTTGGAATTGGTTTCCATTGTTGAAATCATGAATATTATTCCCCAAAAATTAAATGACATTCAAGACTATTTTCTAGCTTGGGAACTAACTATATATATGGAAAATTGTTATTAAAAGAAATGTTTGAGCTTCTAAAGTGGGTCCCAATTAATGGAACATATATAAGGGGAAAATAAAACCCTAAATGAAAGGAAGTTTCAATAAGATTAAGATAATATTATAAAAATGGTGAAAGTAATTCAAAGAAGAGGATATTTTGGCAGTGGTTATTGGCAGTCATGAGTTTTTATAACAGTTAAAAGTTTGCAAGAAGCAAGTTTTATCTTTCCAATATTCTATGAAATGTCTTGCTTAAATTTCTTCCTCATATTTATTTATTCTCGGTTCTTTTCATCAAGTCTTCCATGTATATCTAGCAAACAGGAAGATCTAGGTCTAAGTAGTTCTTTCTCTGAATTCTTCCAAACATCTTTCATGATTTTTTAGATCTTGAGGAGAAAAATACCTGCTTGTAAAAAGGCAAATGTAGTTTAATTCAATTTATCTAATTGTCATTGAGATCTTGTTGAGGTTGTTTCATCCCTATTGTTTAATAGATTGTTAAATTTGTTACATTTGTGATGTTACTATAAATTTCTCCCACAAAGAACTATTTAGGGGCATTACATTAGTGATTTCTCAGACGTTGAGTCTAAAGCATGTGATTTAAAATGTATTTTCTAACAAAATATTTTTTTAGTTCCAAATAAATGATTATGTAAATTTCTTTGATGTCCTATCCATTTTACTTCTCCTTCATCTTGCAAAGTCATAGTTGATATTCTTCCTTCCATTTAAAATAAATGATTATGTAAAGTTCTTTGATGTCCTATCCATTTTACTTCTCCTTCATCTTGCAAAGTCATAGTTGATTATGAGTTCACATTATTTTAAAAGGAAGGAAGAATATTTGTTGAAAGTAGACTCCAAACCCCATGGATACAAATCTCTGCATATCTAATTATTATTTTTTCTTAAATGATATTATGTGTCTAACAAGTACATCTGTATATAAGAATTTGTATATCTATCTACATAAAAGTATGTACATTTATATATAAGGGTTTCATTGGAAGATTTGTTGCGATTTTCTATTGCATGCATATAAGTATAGAAGAACAATATTCCATATATCAAGAAAGAGCAGTACCACCTCTATAAAAATGTGGAGATTCTTTCTTTCTCCCCACAATATTTTATCTCGATGTTGGTCATTTTTCCCTGACAGGAAAACAAATCAACAATTGTCTGTATTCTAAAAAGATAAAATTCAGTTTGATGAACCTAAGACTCTTGAAGAGATAATCAGGAAGGCCAACTACATGTATGAATATATCAAATGTGGAGAATATTTTTATAAGTCTTGGAGGGATAAGAAAAAAATACAAGAAAGATCGGAGGAAGAAGGGATTTCAACCTCCTTGTTTCAAGAACAATCATAATACATATCAATAGGGGCATCCATCCCAGAGTGGATCTAAGATAGTAGAATCCTTTGGAGAAAGGGTGAGGCAACCAAAAAAATGTAGGGATGTGAAAGAGACAATTTGTATAAAGGTTTCCTCAAAAGGAAGGAAAAATGAGGAATATCAAAAACATACAGGAGTCAACTACAATGGAAGATGTGGGTAGGAACATACCAATAATATATGTTAGTTTGGAAAATTGACAGGGAGATCATTACTCAAACATGATTGAGGTTGAAAGTAAGATTATCATTCAACCTATTGCAATTTTAATTGATTTATGAGCAATTCATAGTTACATTACCCTTTTTTTGGTTGAAAGATTTCATTTGAAAAGAAATGAGCATGAGAAATCATTGTTGGTTCAATTGACTACTGGAAGTAAAAGTTAATGAAATTACCAAAGGCTTCCCACTATATATGGATGGTGTGAGGATTATCATAGAACTAAACATAGTACCACTTGGTTCATATGATAATCTTATTGCAATGGACTAGTTGGATGTGCATCATGTTGTCCTAGATTTTCATAATAAGACTTCCAATCGTCTTGATGAAAAAGGAAAGAAGAGGATAGTGAAAGGAATTCTTAGACACATTTATATAAGGGACATTTCATCCTTATAGCTAAATAGATGCTTCAGGAAAGGGTGTCAATTGTATGAAACTCATGTGGAAGAGCCAAGAAAGTGTATAAGCCCAAATCTCAAGAAATTTCTAGTGTTGTAGGTTTATGTAGATGTATTTGGGAACATATTAGGTTTACTACCAAAAATAGATATTGATCTATCTATTAATTTGATGCTTAGAGCTACTTTAGTATTTGAGACTCCATACATAATAAGTACCCACAAATTTAAGGAGTTGCAAAGGAAATTACAAAAATTTTCAAAGGGGTATATATGCCCAAGCATCTCTCCTTGGGGAGCACCAATATTCTTTGTTAAAAAGAAAGATGTGAGTTTGTGACTATGCATCAATTTTAGATAGTTGAACAAGGTCACTGTGAGAAACAAATATTCTCTACCAAGGATTAATGATCTATTTTATCAATTGAGAAGAGAAAATGTATTTTCAAAGATAGATATAAGGTTGAGATGCCATCAAATAAGGATAAAGGATGAATACATCAGCAAGAGAACTTTTAGAACCATGTATGAACACTGTGAATCTATAATGGTGCCATTTGGACCAACATATGCACTAGCTACCTTGATGTGCTTAATGAATGTGATATTTAGAAATTACTTGGACAATTTTTTCATTGTATTCCTAGATGAAATTATTATTTATTCAAAGTCATAGGAGGAGCATGAAGAGAACTTGAGGTTAGTACTACAAGTACCAAGAGAGAATCAATTGTATGCCAAGTTAAGCAAGTGTTTCTTTAATTAGAGGCATATTCATTACTTGGGACACATCATCTCAAAGGAAGGAATATTAGTAGATAGAAAGAATATTGAAGCTATTAGGGAATGGCCTACACCTAAGAATGTAACCAAGGTAAGGTCATTCATGGGGATTTCTAGATACTGTGGAATATTCATAGAAGGATTATCCAAGATTTCTCATCCCATTACATATTTATAGAAGAAGGGAATTAAATTTGAATGGATTCCATAGTGTGAGAAAATTTTCCAACTGTTAAATGAATTACTTACTAATGCACCCATTATTAATATTGTTGACCCAAATGAAGATTTCATGTTATGTACAAATTCTTGCAAAGAGGGACTTGGTGGAGTTCTTAGTCAAAATGGGCATGTGATTTTTTATGAATCTAGGAAGCGTAAGGAGCATGAAAAAAACTATGCCACACATGACTTAGAATTCGTTGCAATAGTTCATGTGCTAAATATGTGGAGACATCACTTGATGGGAAGACATATTGAGTTGAGAACATACCATAGTGGTCTGAAATATTATTTGAACAATATATTTTAAATGTCAGACAAACATGATAGCTAGAATTGCTTGATGAATATGAATTTTATATTAAACATATTAGAGGGAAGGTGAATGAGGTTGTTGATGCACTCAATACAAGAGTACATGCAGTGCATGTTATGACCATTATTAAGTTCAAATTTGATTTTAGGAACAAAATCCTTGAGGTTGTTACTTTCGAAGAGCATTATCTTTAGATAAAACAAGGCTTATGGTAAGAGATTATACATCAGAAGTATGAGGGTTATAAGTTGGAAGAGAATGGAATTTGTATGCATAAAAATAGATTTTATGTCCCTAACTCTTATGAATTAAGGAAGCTTATATTAAAATAAATGCATAATGTTACATATGTTGGACATCCTAGTTATCAGAAGACAATTGTAACAGTAAGAAGTCAATATTTTTCACTAGGAATGAAGAAGGATGTGGTTGATTATATATACAAGTGTATTCAATGTCAAAGAGTAAAGGATGAGCACAAAAATCCAACAAGTTTTCTACATCCGTTACCAATTCAAGAGTGAAAATGGGAAACAGTGACTATTGATTTTATCACTAAGTTTCCCAAGACAACAATTCGATATGATTTGATAATGGTAGTGGTGGAAAAATGAACCAACGATGCTCACTTTATTCTATTTAAGTTGTCTTGTAAGGAAACTAATATAGCAAAGAATTATTTGAAAGAGATTGTGAAGTTGCACTAGATACCTAAAGCAATTATTTTAGACAGAGATCCAAAGTTTACCTAAAACTTTTGGAAAATATGATTCAAGGGTTTTAGTAAACATCTAAACTTAAGTACATGCTATCATCCACAAACCAATTTTAAAATAGAGAGAGTTAATCAAGTGATTGCAAAAATGTTAAGAATGTATGTGATGGATAAGACATTGAAGTGGGAGGATTACTTTCATTTAGTAGAATTTTCCTACAATAATGGATATCAATCTTCACTGAAGATGAGTCCATTTGGGTCATTGTATGATAGAAAGTGTAATTCTCCAATTAGTTGGGAAAATCTAGTAGATGGTGTAGTACTTGGGTGAGAATTGCTCAAAGAAGTGGAAGAGAAAATGGTCAAGTTCAAGCAAAATTTAAAGGAAACATAGGATAGGCAAAAAAGTTGTGCAGATAAATGTAGAATACCAAAGGCATTTAAAGTTTGGAAGCATGTGTTTCTAAAAGTGAAACCAAATAAAACTTCATTGAAATTGGGGGGCCACACTAAATTGGCAGCCAAATATTGTGGTCCTTTTGAGATCTTGGAAAGGATAGGACATATTTCATGCATCTTTGTGTTTCTTGCTACCATAGAAGTTCATAATTTGTTTCATGTGTCATTGTTGAAGAAGTATGTGCATGATCCTAACCATGTCATTTATTTGGATTTGATTTAGGTGGAACCAAAGGAGACTTTCAGATACAATCAATGTGTATATAGGATAGGAAGTTCATTGTCCTCAAGAATGGAGTTATAGGGCAGGTAAAGATCCTATGGACCCACTACAACCCTAAATAAGAAACATGAGAGATGGAGGGTGCAATGTAGAAGGAATATCCATAGTTGTTTTGACATTTCGATGTAAAAAATATTTTATATAATGATGATGCACATTGAGGACAATGCAAATTCTAGGGGGAGGGGAATGTAATACCTTGGTTTTGATTCCTATATTAGTATTATGCATGTATATAATGAATTTCTAAATGATGAACAATATAATATGTTGGATTGTACATTGAATGATAATAATAAAAAAATACATCAATGATTGTAGAAGAGAAGGAAAAAATAATGGGGGGCTATGACTCTACAAGAGGGGAAGGAAAATAAGGTTGCAAATAATAATCCATGGAATTCCAATATTGATATTTCTTGGCCATCCTATGCTAGATCCCTAGAGGGAAGTGGGATAGATTGAGGGATTTTTTAGTAGATAAGGGGATTCAATTCCTTCGGTTGTGCATGTTGATGGGGAAGGAGGGTTGTGGATTGGAACTATTTTAGGAGTAAATATTGACTATGAACCTAGGAAATGTGTTGTGAGAAGAGAATTATATCCTACCATATAAATATTTATCCCTTGTGGATTTGTAGCCTCAAATAAGGTGTGACCTATATTGTAGAGAGAATTGGTGTAGCAAGGAGCCTATGGTCGGGTGGAACATCCCCTTCTGCAGCTAGTTAGTGGACAATTTATGGAAAAATAAGTTTTCATGAATGTAATTGTGAATTGTGTTGAACTAACACTGAATTATTATGGTTTACATCATGGATTAAATTAATTTATAATTTTTTCAGTTTTGATTGCCTATATTAGCTTGTATTTATAAATTATGGTCGCATGGATAATTGAATGGTTTCATTATGTTGCATGAATTTGTATTATCATGCTACATATGGTAATTGCTTAATAACATAATAATGATATATGTTATCAGATAAAAAAAATATTGTGAATTTGGATGGTTTAAAGAGTACCCCATATCCTCAACAAAGCACAAATGGTATTGGGTATGATATATTTTCACTAAGGAACTATGATTTTTAGGGTCATACCATAGGTAATTTGGGAAAATCAAACTCTTTAATATGTGGATTGCAGGAAACATGCAAAGGAGAGTATGAAAAATTTGGAGGTCACATAATGTGACAAAAAAAATGAAGGTAGAGGAAATTTTGACCAAAGAGTCCCCCTAACAAGTGTGCTCAAATAAATTTAGGGATGTTGGTGACCCAAAATGTGGCTCTTCCAACTAACTAGAAACCAAATTAAAGTTATAAATCCCAATATTGATCCAATCACTTGGAATATGTCCCAAAAGAGGAACCCAAAATATATAGTAAGGATAAACATCTGACCAAGGGATAAAGTTGAAAGTATCAAATGAGACAAGACCCTATCATAGGACCAATCATCTAGTGGAATAACTAAGATTATGCATCTAGACTATGATAAGGTAACTCATTATAGGATGAGACTCGAGCACAAGTGAGCCATCTATAGAATGGATGTAAGGTCTTTGATGACACCCATGTGTAGGTAATATATAAGTTTTGTATGCAAGGAATGGGTCTCAAAACCTTTTCCATGGTAGAGAGAGGAAAATAGGGGTCGTAAGTCCTAAACAAATATTTTTGGGCTCAAGTGCCATTATTGTAGCTTTGAATCATCATATAAGGTATATTTTAACTTTAGGTGAGATATATGCACCATTAGGAGGTTTTTCAGACCATGGATGGGTCTTGGAGCCTTAACCATGGCCAAGGAAGGAAAAAAAGTTCCTTAGGTCATATATGAAGCTTCTCATGATCAAGAACTATGAATGAGTCCTTGAACCACTACAAAGGACCTTTGTATGGGATCTTTGGTCCAAGAGAGTGAATGTAGGTACCATTAGTAGGATGTGTACACTATAAATGGATTTTGGGGCCTTTGCCATGGCCAAGGGAAGAAAACAAATGCATTAGCAATTTATCCCATAAATGAAGCTTCTCAAGATCAAGCACAATGAATGAGGTCTTGAACCACCACACATATTATCTCCAAGGTATATTTGGCCTTCAAGATGGATATGGACATCATAAGTAGTTGTTGGCGTCAATATCCTTGACCATGGTTATGGTAGGAAATAGGTACCTCTGGCACTATATGAATCTTCTCAAGCTCAAACATTATGCATGAGTCTTATAACCACCACCCAAGACATATATAAAGTATATTTGGCCTATGATAGTGAATATGGGCATTATTAGTAGGTTTTGGAGACTATTAATGGGTCTTGGGCCATCACCATGTTTAGTAAAGGAAAAAAGGGAAGTCTGCCCTAAATGAAGCTTCTTGGGATCAACCTACATAAACAAGGCCTTGAACTACCACAAGGGTCATCTCTTGATGATATTTGGCCTTGAGTGGGATATGGGAACCATTAGGAAATTTTTCACACCAGAAATTGTTTTGGGAGGGATTGACTATGGCTAGGGAAGAAAAACAAGTTCCTTAGGATATATATATAAATCTTCTCGAATTCAAGAACTATGAATGTTTCCTCGAACCACCTGACAATACTTTATAGGATATATTTGGCCTTCATGTGGGAATGTGGGTGCCATTAGTAGTTTTTTCACACCATGAGTGGGTATTAATCCTTTACCATGATCTGGGGAGGAAAATAAAGAATCATTCCCTAAATGAATTTTCTTGGGCTCAATATCCATGAGTGAGGCATTAAAACGCCACATGAGTCCTCTATAGAATATCTTTGGACTTTAGATGTAATATGGACACCATTAGGATGTTTTTTCACACCAAAAATGCTTCTTGGAGCCTTGGCCATCATTATGGAGGGAAAATAAATTCCTTAGGCACTACATGAAGCTTATAAATATTAATCACTTTTAATGAGTCATCAAACCATCACACAAGGCCTATATGGGGAATATGTGTCTTCTTAGTGGGAATATGGACACCAATAGTAGTTTTTTCACTCTATGAATGGGTCCTAAGGCCTTTACAATGGTCATGGGAGAAAAATAATGGAATTGGTCTCTAAGTGAAACTCCTTGGGCTCAAGTGTCATGAACGAGGCCTAAAACCACCACATAGGTCCTTTGTATGGGATATTTATCCTCTACGTGAAATATAGGCATCATTAGGAGGTTTTGTACACCACAAATATATCATAGGGTATTGATCGTGGTCAAAGAATGAAAACATATGTCTTAGTCCCCATATGAACCTTCTTAGTTTTAATCACTATGAACGACTCATGAAATAACCACATAAGACTTTTGCAAGTGATTATTGGTCTTTGATTATGAATATGGGTGAAATAAGCAACTTGTACACACCTTGAGTGGGTCTCAATGCATTTACCATGGAAAATGGAGGAAAACAAGAGTTGTGAGACCTAAATGAATATTCTTAGGCTCAAGCACCATGAACGAGGCCTCAAACCACAACATAGATCATTTCTAGAGAATTTTTGGTTTTTGAGTGGAATATGGACATTCTTACAAGGTTTTGTGCACCATGGATGAGTGTATATGCATTGACCATGGTTGGGGAAAGAAACGGTGTTCCTTAGGACCTATATGAAGCTTCTCTAAATAAATCAATCTAAAGGAGTTGTTAAACTACCACAAAGGACCTTTAGAGGGGATATTTGTCCTCTAATTGGGATCATGGGAACCATTAATAGGTTTTACACACCAGGAATGGATCATGGGGCCTTTACCATGGTTGAAGGAGGAAAAAAATAACCTTAGGTCCCAAACAAATATTCGCAAGCTCAACCACAATGAATGAGGCATTGAACCAAAACACATGCCCTCTTTAGGGTATATTTGGCCTCCTTGAAGGATATGGCCACCATTAGTAGGTTTTGCACACCACAAATGGGAATCAATGATTTAAACATGGTTGGGGGAGGAAAACAAGGGCCTTATGACCTTAATGAATCTTACAAGGCTCAAGGGTCATGGAGGATATCTCAAACTATCACACATTCATGTATAGGGGATATTTAACCTTCAAGTAGAATATGGCACCATTAACAAGTTTTATGTAAGAGAGATGGAATTTGGGACCTTGACCATGCTCATGGGAGGAAACTGAAACTCCTTAGATCTTAAAGGAATATTCGTGTTGAAAAATCTCTTTTTTAAAAGGATGAGTATATGATTTGTATGTTTAAAAAATATGCAAGACATGTTTTTTTGTAAAAGGAATGTGCATGCATTATTAACATGTACATGTTCTTCCCCGTATACGGTGACAGCTGGAGAACGAGGGCCACCTGGCTGTGATTTAATTCGAGGTTTAAATGAGGATAGCCCTCCCCTTAATGCTTGCATTACGGATGCAGGCTTATCATAATCGCGCTGCCATGGGAGGACGCCTCGAGCAAGTGAGCATTTACGAGCTCGGTGGGTGCAAAGCTAAAGGCGGGTATGGG
>ML795411.1:357787-368575 GCA_009831015.1 Picea engelmannii
ACATTGTAATATGGTAATGCCATATTACATTGTAATATGGTATACCATATTACAATGTAATATGGTAATACCATATCTCGTGTAAAAAAAAATTTAAAACTTAATGTCATCGTCGCAATATCGACGATAGTTCGTCGGAAAAAAAAATTGCATTTTGACCATCGTGGCAATAGCGACGAACTTTCGTCGCAAGTTGCCACAGTTTTCGTCGCACATACAACATCTTCATCGTAACTTTGATCTTGATGAATCAATGTCGTCGCTATTCCCACGAGTATTCATCGCAAGTTGCCACAGTTTTTCATCGCACATACAGCATCTGCGTCATATGTTTTTGACTTGTCAAAAAAATTTGTCGCAATTGCAACGAGATTTCATCGTAATTGTCACGGTTGTTCGTTGTACTTGCGACGATATTTCGTCGGAATTGTGACAATGCAAAGGGTTAACCGAACTTGACTGTGGTGACACGTGAAGAGATAATTTCGTCAATGTTTCCACGCACACCTGGATTGTCGATAGAGCGAAGAAATTATTCCGACGAAAAAAAAACTCGGCTTTCATGGAAATTGTGACGAATATGTGTGGCAATATCAATGAAAAATCGTCGCAAATTTGATCATATGTACTAGTGTAAGAAAATAGAAGCTATGAAGGATTGGTCCCATCCTAAAACTCTTAAAATTTTGAGAGATTTCTTAGGTTTAACGAGATATTATCACAAGTTTATTCAAAATTATGGAGAAATTGCATCTCCCCTCACTACTCTCCTTAAAAGGAATTCTTTCAGTTGGAATCCAACAACTAATCAATCCTTCCAAGCTTTGAAAGAGGCTATGTGCACAACTCATGTTCTAGCACTACCCGACTTCACCAAGACTTTTGTTTTGGAATTTGATGCTTATGGGAAAGGCATTGGGAAAATTCTCATGCAAGATGGAATACCTTTGGATTTCACTGGAAAAAAACTATATGAGAGACACCTGGGAAAATCTACCTATGAAAACGAAATATTGGCTATTCTACATGCAATGGATCTTTGTCATCCTTAATTTCTTGGGTAGTTCTTCCAAATTAAAATGGATCATTGTAGCCTCAAATATTTCTTGGAACAAATAATTTCATCCCTGGAGAAACAAAAGTGGTTGACCAAAATATTTGTCTATGATTATGATATAATTTATAAGAAAGGAAAACAAAATGTGGTTATTGATTCTCTTTCATGGAAATATGAAGAAGAAGAGTCCATCTTCTCACTAAGAATGGTTCCACGATCCCAAACAATCTCACCTAATCCAACAATTTCCACAAGATCCTCATGCATCTTCGAGATACTCTTGGCACAATGAGGAGCTTCGATATAAAGGTAGTTAGTATTTAAGAAAAAATTCTCACCTTAAATCCATTATGCTCTTTGAACTTCAAGCTTCACCAACAAAGGGGCATTTAGCTTTTCACAAAACATATGAAAGGATCAAACGTTCTTTTTTCTAGGAACGATTGAAATAGGACATCCACACTTTTGTGGTTGAATGTGATACTTGTCAACACAATAAGGGTGGAAAAATAAAAATTCCAGGCACACTCCAACCTCTCCCTATTCCACCTACTATATGGATGGATATTTCTATGGACTTTATTGTAAGATTACCCAAACCTGGAAATAAATCAGTAATCATGGTTGTAGTCGATCACCTTTCCAAAGATTCTCATTTCTATGACCTCCAACAACTTTCCACAACATCCTCCATGGCTCAAATTTTCATGGATAATATCTTCAAACTTCATGGAATGTGCCACTCTATTATCTATGACCGTGACCCAAACTTCACCAGCAAATTTTGGCAAGAATTTTTCAGGCACTAGGGAACCCAATTGCATCTCAGCTCGGCCTATCATCCCCAAACTGATGGTCAAATTTAAGATTTCAACAAGTTCTTGGAAACATATTTGAGGTTTTTCACATCTGATAGACAAACTCAATGGGATTAGTTGTTACCACTAGTTGAATGGTGGTACAACACATCTTACCATAACGCCACTAGCATGTCTCCTTTTGAAGTGATCCATGGTCAAAATCCACCTTTTGTATTCTCCTACCTAGCCAATGTATCAAAGTTCAAGGACGTAGACAACACCCTTACAGTCTAAGCTACCATTCTCCATGCCCTCAAATAAAATTTGTTCATGTCTCATAATCACATGAAGAAACAAAATAATAAGGGTCGTTCAGAACACCAATTTGTTGAAGGGGATCAAGTGTTTCTTCATTTTCAACATTATAATAAAACATCCCTCAAAGAATATCATTTTCATAAACTTGATCCCAGGTTTTATGGTCCTTATACAATTCTCAAGCATGTGGGACCTATTCACTATTAAAGGATCATTGTTCATGGATAGTTTTTACCTATTCATGAAGCCATGGCATCCTTTATTTGATGCCAAAAATGATTTTATGGACAAAACACCAGTTTCGGTGAAGTTTCCTTAACCATGGAGCTTTGGGAAATACAAGCCCTTATAGTTATTAGGAATTTGCTTGGTAAGACACTTCTAATTGATGATAGCTTTTTGACTAGCAATGTTAGGTTTGTGGCGATGTTGCTAGTCGAGATAGATGTAATTATTAGTCCTTATGACTCAATGGATTTTGTAGTGGGTGGAAAAGAATATTCCCAAATTATTGATGATCAAAACATCCCATTCAAATGCACAAGGTTCCATGCCTATGGTCATGTGCAAAAATACTATCACAAGGTTTTGTTCAAAAACATTTGGAGGAAGAAGGAGATCTCAACTGAAGATTATGGTAGGGAGGATAAACCCGTTGATCTGATCCAAAGGGAATATGTTGAGGAACAAGGTTCAAAAGTTCATGGATTAGTCTGTATTTTGAAGGACAATGTTCAGGAAATGGGAAATAAGGTAGAGGTCGATCAATAGGTTGGGGACCTCTCTATACCCTTGATTATGGGCTCACGATCAATGTTGGGACAATATGATGCATTGGCTCAGGAGCTCAACATGGATTAGTAAGATATATCCTTGAAAAAGAAGAAATATTTGCAGGAAATATTTAGTAATGTAGGATCTAGAGATTTCAGGTAAATATAATGCATAGCCTCTTAATCCATCTATGGAGTCCTTTTCTTTTCAAAAGATGGAAGAAGTAGACAAAACTCTTGTGGAATCAAAACAAAAGGTTATCTGTAGGTGTAAGATTGTATCTATATTTGAGTGATTGCAATTTATCTGGAGGGGATGTGAGTGGGAGTCTCTCTTTGTTGGGTGACTGCAATTTATATGGAGGGGTTGTGAGTAGGGATTCCCCCGATGTCCAGTCATGTGATTCTATTCATTCTATTGATTGGGAAAATCTTATTGGTGGAAGGAATAATTGAGTCACCTCTAACACCTCTATGAGGGGGGGAGGTCATTACCTTCTACATTCAAAAAGGGGGTTGAAACCACCCGTTTTTCCATCTTCTAGGGTTTTAGTTTTAGATTTCCCAAAATACCTAGGACCTATGACTATAGGGAGGAAGTCATCTTTGAAACTAGCTCGTGAGAGAGAAATTAAACAAGTGAACCAAGGTAAATAAAGGTTGATTATGGGGGCCCTTAGAGTAGGCTTAAACCCCTCATCATTGTCCCAATGAAAAATTTTCTAGTTAATTTGATAAGCTTGCGGGGGGAACCAAGGGACTATCCCTCAAATGATTGTTGGAGATAGACAAACTAGATATATTATGATATAAGAGACAATGGGAAATGAAGACTAGTTAATTTTTGAGCTCAAAAAGTCTTTTGGGGGATGGAAATTTCTTTCTTTAGATTTAGAATGGTTTTGGGGGGGTTTGATTACTAGATGGAATCATAATGTATCCCTTATTAATACTTTCTATGTACATTCATGGATTTGCACAGAGGTATATAGTAAAATCTTGTGCATAACTCTGACTTTACTAAATGTGTATGGGCCTTATGAAGGTAAGCAAATATATTGGGAAAAATTGTTTGATTTTGAATCTTTTAAAGTTGATAACCTCATTATTGGGAGGGACTTAAATTTTACTCTGAATAGAAGGGATATATGGGGTTGTAGTGATAGATTAGATAAATTAGTTTGTTTCTTATATAACATGTTTAATCAAGTAGGTGTTGTGGGCATTGAGCCTATTAAGCTCAAGCCAACACAGAGAAATAATAGATCGGGGGAATATTGTGTTTCCAAGAGGATTGATAGGTTTTCAATTCGAGGGGACTTGATATAGAAGGTGGAAAGGTACTGGTCATGGCTAGGATTCAATTGATGCTTAGATCACTTCCTAATTGTTTTGGAATTGGATAAAAATTATCCAAATCCAGGAGCTCCTTTCAAGTTTAATCCAGGATGGGATAGTGAGGAGGACTTCCAAGAACTGGTTAAGTTAAATTGGTTAAGATATGATCCTTCATAGGAAGGTATTGTATGTGAACAATTTGTAAAGGAATTGAAAAGAGTTAAGGAAAAGGTGGTCGACTGGGCAGGGAAAAGACATAGAGAAAGGGGCGAACATCTAAAATAATTTGAGAAGAACCTAGAATCATTTTTTCTACTAATATGGGATTTTATATTAGTGATGAAGATATGGTCATTTTGAAGGATTTGGAGTAAAAAAGGCAAAGTTACTTCTAGATCAGGAACGGGAATTGAGGTTCAAGAGTAGGGCCACCTCGATTGAACTGGAGGATAAAAAAATTCCTAACCACAGAAAGGGAGTTAGTACAATATATGAAATATACAACAAGGAAGGGAGGAAGGTCAACATATTTTAGGATCTAGCTAAATTAGGAGTGAAGCATTTTCAAGAGGTGTTTAAAGAAACGGACAGAGAAAAGAAAAAATAAATTCTCAAGGTGGCATCATATTTCCCTAGATTGGTTGGAGAAGAGAAGAATGAGAGGATGTATAGGACAATCACAAGGTAGTAGCTTATTTACATTCTTAAATCCTTTGAGAAAGATAAAATTACAAGCTCAAATAATTGGACCGTGGAATTCTATATTGAGTTTTTTGACTTGTTGGGTGAGGACCTACTCAAAGTTGTTGAAGAAATGAGACTTTTGGGAGAATGTATTTATGTTTAAATTACACTATTATTTCTCTCATCCCAAAAGTGGATTTCCCTAATATTTTTTATGGATTTAGGCCTATCTCCCTATGCAACTTCATAATTTACAAAACTATTTCCAAGGTCATTACATTCATACTAAAGATCTTTCTCTCATAAGTATCTCACCTAAGCAGTTTGGATACTTGGAAGAGTGCTAGATACATGAGGCTATAGGATTAGCACAAGAGGGACTGCACATTATCAAAACCTCACATATTCCATCAACATTGATCAAGTTATATCTTTCTAAGGCATATGATAGGTTCTCATGGTTGTACATATGCCTAATTTTAATTCACATAGGGTTCTCAGCTCCTTTGGTTAAGTGGATTATGGGATGTGTTACTATTGCTTCCTTTGTAGTATTGATTAATGGATCAACATAAAACTTATTTAAGTCTTCATGGGGGCTTAGAAAAGGCTTCCCAATATCACTCTACCTCTTTCTTTTGGCAGGATATGGATTAAGCAGAACCATCAGTGAAGCCAGGAGAATGAGGAGAATCAAAGGTGTGAGAATAGGAAGCTCTAAGGCACTCACACACTTATTGTTCATATTTTATGCTCTATTATTATGTTTTACGTAACAAAGGGTAGGTCGATGCTTCAAGAACATTTTATAGCTTTACAATAAGGATACATGTATGGAAATTAATGAAAATAAGTATGTGGTTTTTACAGTTGGTTTTGAAGGTATTCACGATATGGGTATTGGAGAATGTTTTCCTTTTCAACACTTAGACATGTCATAAGGGGTTAAATATATAGGCTTTACTCTTAATCCTAATTTCTATGGAAAGGTAGATTAGTACTTGTTATTTTCTAAAATTGAAAAATGCATCTCATTTTGGTACAATAGGTGGGTGTCGAGGGGAGGTAGATTGGGACTAATAAATTCAGTACTAAAAGATATTCCAGTATATTGGCATACCCTAGCTCATATACCCAAATGTATTCTTGAAAAAATCATAAAGTTCTTATTTACTTTTCTATGACATGGGAGTAGTGATTACAAAGGGAATCATCTAATTAAGTGGCAGTGGATTGCAACTCCAAAATCCATGGGGGCATACTAGGGGTTGAATAACATACATTATTTGGTAGAGCTCTGATAGAAAAATCATTATGGAATTTCATCACAAAGGAAAGCCCATGGAAAAGGATACTTATATAGAAATTCATTTCTCGAGGAACTCTCTTGGATTGGATTAGAAAGGAAATGAGGAGTATATTGAATGTATCCAACCAATGAAAGGTAGTGACACAAACCTTCCTAGTCATAGGCTCTTATCTGGCATGGAGAGTGGGAGATGGATCATAAGTAAGAGTGAGGTAATATTCAATAACAGGGTGTGGTAGAGACATAACGACACCATACAAAACCTACAAGTAATAGTAAATTGTACACTTAATTTGATTGAAAACCTAGATGACAAATCCATGTGGTATCATGGTCGAAGAAAGGAAATTGATCTTGGCCTAGAAGGAAATTTGGCCCAAAGGTGGGATCACTTCTTATCAGAGCTCAAGAAGGAACACATAAGATTGAATAATTCCCCAAATGAATTAATCTGGGTTGTAAATGGAGCAAGGGGAAATTATACCCCTAGTCTTGGATACTCGACTATTTTTGGACTAGGACTAGACGATGACAATTGGAGGTGGAAGAAGCTTTGGAAATTTAAGGCCCCTCCCAAGTGTAATTTTTTGATGTGGCTCATATCAAACAATAAATTTTAACATGGGAATCCCTTCATAAAATAAATAGAGTAGGTCCAAGTTTTTGTTTACGTTGTAGATGCAGTGAGGAAAACAATTCACATGTGTTCTTGCATTGTAATTTTTCTTAGAAATTATGGGTTGACGTTGGGGAGATCTTGGGCATCTAGAACATTTGGAAAGGTGAATCCATTTATACATGTCTTGATTTTTTGTTTACTCAACAAGACCTAAGTGATTTAGGGAAATCCCATTTCTAGTTTTGTGGGGAATATGGATAGCCAAAAACTCTATTTTGTTCGAAGAGAAGATGATGCCTACTTTTCAGGTAGATTCCAAGTTAATTATTTATTTTCATATTATAAGGTTATTCCAAAGGTTAAACCATAGAGAATTATATAATAGGTATAGGGGGACAAATCCTTAGACTGTGATATTTTATTCGGGCTTGTCAAGGCCCAAATTCGATCAGTGGGGATTGGTTTCATACTATATCTTTCTGAGACACACAGACTTCAAGTCAAAGGTAACATAGGAAGCGGAACAAATAACCAAGGTGAATTCAAGGCCTTATACTAATTAATGAAATATTCTATGGACAACGGGATCGATAACCTTTAGGTCATGGGTGATTCATCTATGGCTATTAACTGGATAAAATAAAGCCTCCAAGTAAAAAATAATTATCTCCTTCCACTAGCACAAAAATTAAAGACAATATATAATAAGTTTCTTTGGGTCAGATATACTCACATTTATAGAGAGCACAAAAATATTGCAGATCAGTTCTCAAAGGAAGGACGTCAACTACTTAAGCTTTATGGTTCCTTGGAAAACGTACAAGATGGCCATACAATGATCTTACAACAATTTTCATTAAATGATTTATGAACTCCTTTTGAACTTGTAGTATGTCAATACATGGGACAATTAAGTCTAATGTTTGTTTTTAGTTAATTGATATATAGTATACTTGATATTATGAAGGTTGTAGATCTTCCTAGATGTAACTATAGAGAAAAATTCTAAAGAGATCTATCTCTAGATGATCATTTTTGGACTATGCTAGAGCACCTGAGTATTGTATTTTTTTTTTATCTCAAATAAAAATATGTTTTTTATCTTGGAAAAAAAATTGCATGCGCGCACACACACACAGAGATCTTTCATTTATGTTGACACATTTTATGCCTAATCTATTTTTATTTTATTTTGTATGCCACACTACTATTACAAACTAGGATATACAAAAACATATGTGTTTGATTATGTTAAGGCCCTCAAACCTTGCACTAATGGTTTTACCTCATAATTTTAGGACTATGTTGAATTCATTAATTTAAAAAATATATAAAATTAACACTAATTTTTTTGAAAAAATAGTTGAGTATAAGTAAAAATTGTTCTTTACACTTTTACAAATTTGTTTTAGGAAATTCCATAAGTTATGTGCTAAATTATTGAACTAACATTAACATACACATTATATTTTGTAGAAAAAGAAATTTACCTTTGTTAGAAAAATTGTATTATCACATGGTCATACAAAACTTCCATAAATAAAATCACATATTCTGAAAACTAATTTGCTCGCCTACATTTCATCGTTTTACACCATATCCAAATTAGTTGTGCAAGTACGTTGAATAATCCCTCCAAGTCGAGAATTTTATTTTTCCATATTTTCATCACCACTAATGCGGCATGAGAGGCCATCATTAGTTTGAGCTCACCCCTCTCCCCTCTACTAAGTTTTCCTTAGGACATTCATGGTCAAAGTTCCCAGTTATCAGGTTGAACTATAAATTCTAGCAAAATTCCTACTAAATTTTAGGAATAATTCCGACATAAAATTGGTCAATTTTGTCCACTATTTAACTTAGTCCTAATAAAATGAACTACTTATGGCAAAATTCATACCAAAATTTAGGAAAATTTTCAATGGAAAATTGGTTGAGTTGTCCATTTTTTTAATTTACTCCTAATATAATGAACAACTTACAACAAAATTCCTATTGAATTTTAGGAAGAATTTCAATGAAAAATGGGTTGAGCTTGTCCACTTTTTAACTAACTCCTAATAAAATGAACATGGTTGATTCATTTTCAGGTTCGTGAAGTAAAAAATTACAATAGTTTCATAAGGGTGTTATCCCTATACAAAATTCAAGAATACATTATTTTCTTATATTTAATTATAATAATCTTGGTTTAGCAAGATGCAAGTTCATATTTTTTGAAAAATCCCTAAAGAACTTTAAGTTGTTTGTGAAGATCCTTAATAGTTTTTGAAGAAAAACAATATCATAAACATATAAGAGAAGGGAAACAATGAATCTAGCCATATTAATAGTAATGCACTGCACATTTTCTAAAGATTTTCAATTTTATGAATATAGGTGCCAAAAAGGGTGGGAGAAAGATGGCACCCTCATTTAACTCCAATGTTACAATTAATGTCCATTGACTATCCATTATTGCATTTCATCTTAGGAATAGTTTTTTCATAGATCCTACACACAATATTATGGATCTCATGAGGGATATTTGTTTCTTTCAATGTTTTTATAACTTGTCTCTAGGCACACTGTGAAAGGATTTTGTAAAAGAAACAAAACAACAAATGAGATCATTTTTTGTCTCTATAGTCCTCAACAAAAACTCTAAAGTTGAGAAGGTGATCGATTGTAGCATATTGATTCTTGAAGCTAGTTTATCTGTTGGCCATTTTCTAATTGTCGTTAATTCATTGACTATTTTTTCTTCCAAGAATCAATGTAAATGGAGATGTGGTTGAGATCTTCCCACAGTGGATAGGGTTTACCCTAGCTACCACAACCTTCTAAATTCATTCCAAATCATTGCAAATAAGTTGAACTTTCCGCAAAGCTAAGCTGGAGTGGGATAAGTCTGTGGGATGGAGAATATAACTTGTTTCTAGAGAATATTCATTGAAAAATATCCACAAATATGAGTGAGAGTAGGATACATAAGTTGGAAGAGGACTTGACTCTGGTGCAAACCTACAGAGGAAGATTGTTGATCGCCTTCTCTAGGAGCCGAGCAACTATGGGAGACGTCTACTCAAAGGAATTTAGCTCCCTAGTTTTTTCCTTGATTACAAGGTCCAAATGAAGTTAAGCTCAATGTTTTGTAAAAATATTGGAAAACACCCCTCATCTAGACCTTCGATCTCCAGAACCAAGACATAAATCCATCATTCTATTTTAGCAGGATTTGGTTGGAAAATTCACAGGTCTTTGGCCTAGTCCAAAAGTTATGGAATCATGTGATCCAAAAACAAAGGTATTATTGATAAATCGCAAGTTAGTTTAATGTACTTTTTGCATCGGATCGTTAAGAATGCGAAATACATAAACTTGTTATCTTGTTTGTAGAATTATCAAATGTGACTTTTACTTGATGTTTATCAATGTATAAAGATATCAGCCAATAATATCCATGTTGCAAATGAAGAGAATAGAACAGCAAAAAAAAAGGATAAATAGAGACAAGAGGTTGATAACGGAGTTCACCAATCGTTGGCTACATCTCCAGGCCCGCTTCCAAGTGGAGGACCTCTTTATTGCTCTTTAAAATGCTCAAAGTTCTCTTACAATGCTCTTTGTTGTTACATTACATGCTTCATGTCTTATGTACATGACCTCCTTGCTCAGATTCATGCATGCACCATCAAAATCCTCTCAACAACATGAGAAAAACGCCTCTCAAAACATGAGAAAAGGCCAAAATTTACAAATTGCTCCTGTTGGACACACCTACCACACTTAGAGGGGGGGTGAATGAGTGTGGGGCTCTTTTTCCCAAAACTTCCCTCTTGCATAAAAACTCATCAATTAGCATTCAACATTTATTCATTACCCATTGTTGTCATTTATAACCAGTTAGA
>ML795411.1:374106-397905 GCA_009831015.1 Picea engelmannii
AATGCTCTTTGTTGTTACATTACATGCTTCATGTCTTATGTACATGACCTCCTTGCTCAGATTCATGCATGCACCATCAAAATCCTCTCAACAACATGAGAAAAACGCCTCTCAAAACATGAGAAAAGGCCAAAATTTACAAACTGCTCCTTCAAAAACCTACATCAAAAAGTCTCTCTTATGATCCCCCCATGGCCTCCAATAGGTCTGGTTTATATAGATTTGAAGTTGGTAACCATCTCCCAACTTCCTCCCAAAATTTGGGCTCAAAAAGAGCCCAATATCTCCCAATAATGGGCAAAATCCATTAAATATGCTTAAAAAATCATTAAAAAATCACTAATATATGGTGAAAAACCCACATTTGTGAAAATATAGGGCTAAGCCCCCTAAATGGGAGCGCGCCCCTGGTCTTATGGCACTTTGCATGGGATCAGGGCTCAAAATAGGGCGCCTTAAGTGGGCTAAGCCCCTTCTCATGCGCGCCCCCCCTAGTTTTATGGGATATCCCCAAGATCCTTGGGTTGGGGCTTATCCCCTTGTGCGCCCATACACCTTTACAATACACTTTAATAAAATTAAAGTGGGTTATATTTAATAAGCACCATCAAGGGCCCATTGGTAAAAAGGACTTTGGCCAAGTCTTGGGCGCCTACCAAGAGTTCATAGGTTCAAATCCCATGAGCTCCATAACATTTTGCCACCAACCATTAACCAATACCATGGTGCCACGTGGCAGCCCATGACTGGGCCACGTGGCACCCAACCATTTTCCAAACAAATGCCACTTGTCAGTTGTTGGTTGGATCCCTGTCACTGACCAGTCACCTTCTGTTGGACTGCCACTTGTCACCACTTGTCTATGCCATGTCAGCACTACTGATGTCATGTTGATGTCATCATTTGACTGGACCTATTGACTTTTTGCATGTTTGGGAAAATGGTCAGAGTACGGTAACTCTCACATACAACATTCGTTTGAGAAAGTAAATATATGGCCAGAATCAGGAGAACGAACCGGATGCAATGGAGTTGGTTTCATCCAATTCTGAGAACTTTAATTTTTGAGCATTTTCTGAGCCTAGGGAGCCTCCTGGATCATCATGGATAGTAGAGAATTGGTCCTCCAATATAAATGGGTGGTTAATACCTTTCACCTCTAGTTGTGGCTTCTATATTTTTATATTATTAAACAAGGAAGAGAGAGATTTGATATTCAAATCTAGGCTATACTTCATGGGTTCTAGGGGAATGTATCTCTCTCTCTCTATGTTCACTTGCCTTTAACTCATAATATGAGATTACAACAACCTCAATGTGGATTAGATTACCTCATCTTACATTGATTTTCTAGGATGAATGCTCCCTAGGAGAGATTGGAAATAAATTTTGCCAATATTTAGACCGAGAAAAACCAAAAGGGAACTTATATTCTTGTGCAAGAATACAATTGGTGGACTTGGAGAAGGAACTCCCAAGATATTTGATAATCAATTTAGATGGGTGGATCCATCATCAAGTTCTAAATTATGAGCATATCCCATTCAATTTCATGGTTTGTCATGCCTACGATCATTTTTCTAAAATTGTCCAAAAATCCAAGAAGAGTAGCCTCCTGCAAAGAAAAAATTAAGGAAGGAGCCTCCTCCAAAGTAGCAACTAAGGCATGAATCTGAGTTCAAGAGAGTTACAAACATGTGTAGGAAATATCAGCAAAAGGGGTCGTCCCCTCCCATCACAAGAGGGACCGCCCATGACAAGCGTCAACAAACTTGAAGCCCCCAGGAACCTATATGGCTCAATAAACCCTAAAGACACGAAGAAGGAAGTAGTATAAGAACTGACATTGGATCTAAAATATGCATCAACTCAACCTAATATAAATTCAAATCTATCCCTCGAGGATCAAGTGGCTAATGTCCAAGAAGAAGAGAAGGAATTAGAAGCAAAAGAGGAAGATGAAAAAGATGTTGAGGAGTTAGAGGCGGAAGAAGAGGAAGAAGAGGAAGTTAAGGAAACAGAGGGGGAAGTAAGGGAATCAAATTAGGAAGAGGAAAGTGAAGTAGAACCAGAAATGCAGGTTCACTCTAAATCCACTAAATCCTTCTCTTTTATTGAATTCCTAAAAAAGAATGCCCCAAAACCCTCCACTCCTCTTACAAGGGGAAGGAAATCTAATAGGGATTGTATTGCTTATGAAATAGAAGAAAACATTCTCTTGGGATGTCAGGGAACTCTTGACTTCCACTAGATTAAAGGTGGGGTTAGATAAAACATGTGTTCATTATAAAGGTGGGGTTAGAGAAAACATGTGTTAATTATGTTATATTTATATATTAACCTCTATAATCAATTTGTTAGAATCTATCCATGTACTAAGAAAATTGGCATAAGAATCCCATGTAGCAAAATTAATCTTCTATCTCCCATGTTCGATGAAGGGAGGTGGAAAATATGCAATAAAGAAGACATTTGATGTATTTTTTATGTGAGCCGCACTGTAGCTTTTGCTTAATACAAATATATCCCAGCTAAGGTTAAAAAAAAAAAAATTCCAAGAATCAAGCCAAGTAACATTGTTAAAAGGTGGATAATCATTATAGTATGATAATTCTTGGGTCATTTTGGTTTCCAAATTTGAAAATAATGACGATTAACCTTCTGGTGCATTTTTAAGAAAGTCTCATTAAATAGTTTGATTGAAAACATATTTGATATGAGGTACAAGGGTCAAGCTCCCAAGTTTTAAAATTTAAATATGGTATTCTTGAATGTCTTTAGCTTTATCATTTGCGAGACACTTAATGATATACTTTATATCCTCTACTAAGAAAGATCGATATAGAGGTGAGTGGTTTAGATGTCTCTATAAAAATTCAAAAAAAGACATGAACTTTGAAATTAATGTTCCTTTTAAAATGTTATCTTGTTATATTTAAATTTTAACCTTTTGTTATTATAAATTTGAAAATAAATATTTTTCGTTATTGAACATGGTTAAGAACATGTGTTTCCTCCTAAGAGGTCACAATTTCAAATCCATAGGGGTGGTAGGATATGTATACCTCTGTAGACTTTAGCAGTCAAATCCATGCGCAGAGGGGGTCCCTTCTCCCACAAACAAGGGGTATCATACAACAATTGGTGTATGGCTTGGTTGTGACCTTAAAATTAGATTATTATTATTATTATTATCATCCTCTATTACCCAATCACAATATTGTGTGTCAACTTAGGTTTTTATTTATAGTGGAAATAACTATAATAGTTGTTGCTTCACGTGTGACATAAGAAGACAAAAAATTATTATGGCCTCAAATTTTAAGAATTATTTTATGAAGGATGTCAAATGATGTCTAGAATATTTGAGAATATATATTATAGATTGAAATTATGGTATATGTAGTATAAATAGTAATAGAATAAATCCATGTAAACCTCATTTTAGATCTAAGTTGTAAATGAGTTAGTCTTTCTGGTAATATATGTGGTCAAAATATATTTGAGAAAGTAAAGACAATATTAGGAGTGAAATAGTTAAATTTATTTAGTACATTGATTATTTTAACAATGATAAAGAACATAATGCATGGTAAAACGATTAGTGAATTTTAGATCAATTTTCTTTTATCAATTAGGTTGATATTGTAATTTCAAGATTAATCCAATGTATTGAATTTGGCATCGTTATAGTACAAAATGATTTAATCATTGAATTCAATGACTAGACATCTTGGTGCATGTATTTCATCTATTATGATCGCATGAAAAATATGTAGATGCATTGATTTCAGTTACAATGTAAAATGGTGTGTTGCATTAGTTTAAATTCAAAAAAAAATTGTCACTACATTGATTTCAACAATGATACAATGTAAAATGATATGTTGCATTCATTTCAGCAATATTGCAATGTAAACGATTTTTTAATGATTATTTATTGAATGGAGAGCTTTTGTTAGCCTATGGATTACCTTTACCAATCACCAAGTCTAAATTGTGACCTATATTTGTATTATTCATTTAGGATATTAGTAATATATCCTCAAGTGATGACTAATGAGTTAGTTAAGATTGCCTAGCCTAGTCATCACGCATGATTTTAGGATCTAGAGCAAATCTCTCTATGAGGTGGCATCACCCATTGTACTATAAATATGTAACATTGGAGTGAATACAATTGTCTTGGCTAGTGAGCCTTTTCCGCCATATTGTTGTTCTTGTTTATGTTTCATCAATTGGTATCAGAGCGTCAGGGTTGGGTGTGACTCCCTCAGGGGAGTGCCCCCGATAATGTGGAGAGTAGAGTAAATTGTTGTGTCTGAGGAGAGCAACGGATCTACGTTTGTGTAGAAAAGAGAAGCTGAGTTCGTGTTGTATTGGTATTGTTCTCCCTTACTGTCGGTGAGTGTTGCTTGAGTGTTGACGCAGAGTTAGTTGCATTGGATTTGTTCGCTTGGTATAGCTCCTCTATGTTGGAACTGTGACCCGCGTGTTGTAGAACAGAGAATGGATCTATGTGAAGAGTTGCATACCAAAGCTGAAGATCATTGCTAGAGTTTGCAACTTGCGTTGGAGTTTGCAATTTGCAATTTGTTGTCGCTGCCATCACAGATAGAGTCTGCTATCTGGAGTGACGTGGGACTATGTGGTGTGTGCCCTCTTTGTATCAATTCGATTTTGATTCGTTTCCCTACCATCCTATTTTCACATGTGTGTTGGTGATCAAGGATCTAGAGCAAATCTCTCTATGTGAGGGTGCCATAGGCGTTCTGCGCACAATCTTAGGGTATCTGCATTGGTGATATTGTTGTGGTATCAGTGTTGAATGAAATCGTTGTTGTAGCTTGGCGTGTTTGTTGTTGTGTGGTGGGCGCTTGAAATTGTTTCCAGTATTATTAATATTGTTGTTTGATATCGTTGTTGAATTAATTTTCTCTTCCAATGTCAAGTTTGTCTTGGGCATTGCAATGTGCCTCTCAGAAAAGTCTTATTTTCCACCTAGACACAAATTGGTTGCTCCTTTATGTGTATGCTTGGTGATTTGCGTTAATAGCTCTCCCTTATTATACCTGCCGATAGGCTGGTATATAGCATTGAGTTAGTGTTGACTAACTATTAATCAATGGTTGACCATAAAATATGTATCCATTTTACCAAAGTTTTGATAAATAATATTTTCAGTTAAATTTTAAATGTGATTTATCTCATATCTTATTGGCCAAAGACTTTAAAGTCTTATTACAGCCTTCGCTCATTCCAATGCAATTGTAATAAATATTTCATCCATACTTCCTGACAACAGTTTAAAATAAATTAAAGTGTTATTCTACTTCTTCTTGCCAGTTGTTTCAGACACTGAGCTGCTTCTGCCACTACCGACCATGAACCAGTCCTTCTTGCGTCGACCTCTCTATTTGCCCTAAATTACCGCACTGTCAATTTGTCAATTTTCCTGTCAAATTCTAGCCCAGTTGCGGACAACTATTCTGGCATTATGACAAGTGAGTGACATCAAATTGTACATATTGTCAGATGGCAAAGTTCAGAGCACACATTTCATGTGTGAGACAATTTGAGAAAAGAATCTACGGAGTAAATTAATAAATTGATAAACCCAATGTATTTTTGGGTTGATATTTTTCCGTTTCTATTTGTTAATTTTTTAATTCAAGATTAAATTTGTGACAATAAATCCCTGGTATCTATAGATATACTATCGGAAAACCAAAAATTTCCAAAAATAGTGGAGTTTTAACTTACGCCATCCAGAAAACCTTATGTCACAGTCGGAATACGAGTAAGGCACCCAAAATGTGAGTTGAGGCTGTATTTTCTATTTTCTATCTTTTTGCGTCGACCTCTCTACCTCCTCGAAGCTCCCAACGTCAGTGTGTAAGTGTGGTTTCCTGCATGAAGTCCTCTCTATCCACCTATTATTTTTAATTGCTTCAGTTCTTATTTCTACGTTGGAATATTACCGTGAGATGTCATTGTGGGTTGTCGGTGCAACACGTGCTCCAAACGATATGTTGTTCAATCCGATACCATTGAGCACTTTACCATCAATCTATGCAGATTTCAAAACATGTCATTAGATTTTTTTAAATAAAACATTTATATATAATTAACATTTAATATTTTTATCTATATTATTATCATGTCAATGTACTTTACTTTACTTTGGATATGTGTATCTCAATTCTTAAAGCTTGTTCATATATATTTAATACTTAAGTTAGTTTTTTATCTTATTTAAGATCATTGCTTATCTTGTTAGCACGGTTATTTGTTGTGAATCACTTCTTAGGTTTATGTTGTGTTTAATGTAACTTGTGTTTCTAGCATTGTGAAACTCCAAACCTATTTTACATCTGCCATTGTTTTTAGTGTCAACATATGCTTTAGTGGCAATGTAATAGTAATCCTTCTATGATTTGTTGTTTTACTCTTTTCGCGTTCATATAATTTATATTTCCACAAGTTTTCCATTGTACCAACAACTGAAAGGAGCTCCTACCACTACCACATAATTGTGTCAACTACTGCATGGAACTCTTACCACATAACATTGTTATAATATTTGCTATTTCTCTTATAATATTTGCTATTTCTAACTATTTCGATAGGTATAAATGCTATCACATAGCCTTGTTTTCCACAGCAATGGTGCATTACTTTTGCTAAATTCCAATATTAAATCTCATCACCGAGAACAAAGAGTATTAAATTTCACTCTTCTTTTTTGATATCCCAATGCACAGTTTTTAATTAGATTTCATTTATGATTTCTGCATATAAAACAAAACTATGCACAGACTTTCAGAAATCACTTCTTAAATTTTAAGAGTGGTATGCAAAAGGGATATACAAAGCATATTTATATATGTTTTGAAATTTTTTTAAAGTAATTTACTTCTAAATCTAATTTGAAGTTTTATTACTTTATAATATTTTCACTTTTTAGATAAAAGTGATCAAGGAGGAGTTAAAGAGAAGGATTTGAAGTTTTATTACTTTATAATATTTTCACTTTTTAGATAAAAGTAATCAAGGAGGAGTTAAAGAGAACTAAGGAACTTTTTGTTATGGAGGTGAGTAAATATGATATTTTTGTTTATTAGTAAATGAGAGTGAGCATGAGAGAGAAGTGATGGACTGAGAAACTCATTTTTTGAGCAATATTATTGTAAGAAAAATACTCATAATAAAATTGAAGTATTTTTTTCTTTGTTCTAGATCTGTCTGAAATTGAATAAGGGGATCTTAGGTACATCTTGTGTAGTGTGTGTTGGTGATTTTTTCATGGTTGTTTTGTGAGCTAATTTGTGTCTAGTATTTGACACATCTCATTTAGAAAACAAACACACACAATTAATGTCAAGAAAGTACATGAACAATCAAGTGCAAGTAATCAAGAAGCAACAAAGTTCAAGTTGTCATCCACATCATCATTCAACAACAATTCACATTCATAACATTGAAGCAATGAGCACATCGAACTCATAATCAAGGTCTCAAAGCATCATCAAATTTGAAGATCAATTCATCTTTGGAATCAACATTCAATGTATTGCAATGTATTGGAATTAACTTTGGATTATAATTTTTGGGTGCATTCTCGGTTGAACCAGACACCCACAACTTGCTTGTGTCATTATATTCCTGAGTCTATAGGTTGAGTGGTTAAAAATAAATCATTGTCATACTTTGGGATGAATTTTCGGTGGTAACCGACATCCTCAACTTCTTGTAAGAAAAGTTCAAGCGAGCATGAAGTTCAAGCGAGGCAAGTTCAAGTGAGCATGAGTAGTAAGCGAGCGTGAAGTTCAAGCAAGAGATTCAAGTGAGAGAGTTGCAGATAAGCCTTCTTCTATCGATTCAAATTGTAATAAGGATCTACCTAGACAAGGAGACCTCCTTTAGTGTTTTGAAATGGCTCGAAGTCTCGAATTATTAGAGTTACTGAACACTCTAATAAACACAACTGAAGACAACACAGTGACATTGAACAAAGAAACTCTTCAATTGGTGCTAACTTGTTTGCAAGTGACGCAAGCTAAAGTTAGACTTCTTCAATCTCTATCCCAACTATTGAATGATGAGTTGATAGATCTCAAAAATCAACAACTAATGAATTGTTCTGAACTAGATTTTGTCCAGAACAACCCTCTCTATGATGATAATGATGATGATGATGATGTTTTTAATCAACAACCAGTGAAGGAACAACACATTGATACAACTTCAGAATCAGTTTCAGACGAAGTTGAATCTATTCATGAACCTACATTTCAAGAGTTTTCTTTTGATTTCAGTGAAGAAAACCTTTCAATGTTGCAACAACATACATTAAATCCACTTCCACGGATTTCAAAGAAACAGGTTCTGAATACTCTTTCCAAGCCCATCATCAGACCTTAGGAAGAAATCATCTACAACAAGAATAGAACAGGACTTGGATATGACAAGGAAGTTACCTTTCATATTCCTGATTATTCCAGACCAATCAAGTTCCAAAGTGATGGATTCCTTCAAGAAGCTTCAACTTCACTTGTTCAAGTTCAACATCAGAATGATAAGTGTCAACATTGCAATCAAGTTGGTCACATGGAGAATCAGTGTTTTGAACTCCATCCTTGTCAGAATTGTGGCAAGTCAAATCATGCATCAGATAAATGTTCCAAGAGGAACAAACCTGCAAGACTGAAGATTCACTGTGAGTGGATTGATCATTGGCAATGGTCATTAACTACCAAGCAATTATATAACTCTTACCGAAGAATACAATCTCGAGTAAAGACGTGTCTTGAAGAAAATAGTGAAATATGTATATAACTCCAAAGTGATCCCCTTATGGCGTAGCTTTCGAGCATGGCCCTCACGGGATGAGATAACATGTGGTTAATTCCATATGCCCACTTTGAGTTGTACACAAAAATGGAGTAAAAGTGAAACCCTCATGCACCTTAAGGGGGGGAGTTCACAAATTCAGTAAAGATGGTTAGTGAAACCACTTGTGGTCTCTCCTTTCAGTTGACAAAGGGGGGAATTAATGATGGAATTGGTTGTCAGATAGAAAGTTTCGACAACAACAAACATCAAGTATGCCAGATGGGCATGAAATTTTCCAAATGGGCAACTGCGGTTTTTAGATGACAGACTTTGGCAGAATTATAATTCAATAAGTTTAAGTTGAATCATACATATTTTGATTTTGAGAGCAATTATGTGGACGTTTGGTTCACATAGATGGTCATTTGACCTAGTAGAGGACAAGAGGATCCTTCTGCATTGCATCTTGGCATTTGATTGAGTTGTCAGGCATTTTTCAGGGATGTGTCAGACTAGAAGTTGATTCACTTCTCTTGGTTCACTCTCATCAGATTGGAGTTTACATTAAGTGAACAAATTGCATGCATCCTGGCTCACATGATTACATAGTGAGATTTCCCAGAGATGACAGACTTTGGCAGGATTATGGTTCAGTGACTTGCAATTGAATCATATACAATATACATTGGGATGTTGTTGGACACCTAAAAGTGTCAAGATTGGTTAGTGGTCATCAAAAACCATCAGATACATGGTATCAATTGGTTAGTGGTCATCCCAAACCACAGATTCAGAGAGCACTTTCAGTGATACACTAATAGTAGAGTGGTGATACTACATGTTCACCAATTAGCAAAAGACATCAGATTCTTCTAGCTAAAATACTTGGCAAAATGATCAAATTGTCAAGCAATCAGGAAATCTTCAGATATTACAGTTGTTCACTTCCATATCTCAACTCTCTTCCATTTCATTTCAGATGAACCATTCAACATCCAGATTGGCGGTTTTTCAGGCAGTTCTTCATTGAGGCTCATCTCAGGAGTTTCAGTATGAAGACTTGGAATTGATACCAGTTTATTCTTTATTGCCAGTATTATTGATCAGACTTGTGATTGAGGGGGGGATTGTTAGCCTATGGATTACCTTTACCAATCACTAAGTATAAATTGTCACCTATTTTTGTGTTATTCATTTAGGATATTAGTAATATATCCTCAAGTGATGACTAATGAGTTAGTTAAGATTGCCTAGCCTAGTCATCATGCATGATTTTAGGATCTAGAGCAAATCTCTCTATGAGGTGGCATCACCCATTGTACTATAAATATGTAACATTGGAGTGAATACAGTTGTGTTGGCTAGTGAGCCTTTTCCGCCATATTGTTGTTGTTGCTTATGTTTTATCAGCTTTCCTAGATTTGGAAAAATATTCATTGTAAGATTTTGTTTCAAGAAACCCAAAAACATGAACTTAGCCAATGTTCCATATGAGGAGGAAATACTTCCAACAAAGAAACTTCCTCTCGAATCAAGATACTCAAGTTGGGATAACATGCTCATATCCTCAACCAACAATGTTATGAAGTTGTTGTACTTAGAGATGCTCATGAGACCCTTGGCTTAGGCAATGTTATTAATAATTTTTTGTTGTACTTGGAGACATTCAGTAAACACCTTGCTATGACAATCTAGTGAGATAAAAAATATTTCCACTAAGGCTTATCTTAAATAGATCAAGGGTTATCGCTTATTTATACTTAATTGTTGCCAATGCAACCAGCTTAGATCCATTTTAACATCGAAACTGTCAAACACCTAAAGGGATCAAATATGTCGAGGTGTAAACATCATGTTTTTACACCTTCAAAGAAGTATGCACTTAAAGAAATTTGATACCTCTTAATGCTTAATAAATCTAGAATTATAATAGATTTAAACTAGCTTTAAATACCATTTTTTTTAACAAAAAGAGGGGAAAGAATTTTATTATAAAAAGGGTTCTCTGAGGTACACTAAAATACCTCACTAAGATACAACAGTTCAAAAGTTGTTTCTACTCTAATCAAAATTCCCTGTAACAGGGCCACTAAAGAGATTGTCAAAGTCAAAGTCAAGTCTAGTCTTTGATTTCTTCCCTAAATACATAATTTCAAAGTGTCTAGGATTAACTCTGTAAAAGATGGCCAGTATCCTTATACAAAAATTATACATTTAACAAAAATTGGCTGCTAATATACTAAAGGTACCATCATTCATTCCCTGGGGCTGCTTCATTCAGATCAAACTGGACAGGAGCTACTAGCAGTGAAGAAGCCTCCTCTAAATTCCTAGAGCTCGCATCTTGCTATGGACGATGCTGAAAATCTTCCATTTGGAGCATGAGTGCATTGCATTCATCCTGTAGCTAACAGATTGTTTACTTTTGAGCCATTGATTCCTCCATAATTGTGACGAGATGAGTAGAGATCCCATTATATCGAATTTGTAACTCAAGGATTGAATTTCTCGAATCAACCAAATCTGCTTCCAATTATGCCACCCTGAGTTTCTAAAGGGAGTTTATGGACGCCATTGATAGAGACTGGTAATTTCTGAAGGCTAAGAGTAGAATGATAGAGCAAGGAAAGATTCTTGAATGAGTATCAGAGCACCAGAGTGGAAATGAAGCAGAATTCGGGCCATGCAGTGAATGTAACAATTCAAATGTGCATAATATATTATGAGTTTAGAATCCCCTATTACAGTGAGATTGCATATGCCTGGGTGGGTCTTTGCCTCCCCTAGTATCGGTTGTTGTATCCCTGAGACAGGTCATCATCAACACTGAAGTAGGAAGCAGGAGAATGGTCACCATCATATCTCTTGTGGGGATCATCCATGGGAGAAATATGCAAGGAATATGAGGTGTTTAATGTGGTAGTTCGAGCCTTGAGCCCAAGCAATCGATCTAATCAACAACTGCTTTCTTTTGTCAAAAGGATGGAAGCCATACCCGATCTGGATCCCCTGTCTTCATATCTAAGAAAGAAAGCCCTCATTTTGTCTGAGGGGGTTTTGGTTGGAAATTTTACAAGCATGTGGCCCTGTCCAAACGTTGTGGACACATGGATTGTAGAACAATGGACCCAAACAATTAAATGTATAGGTAATTGCATTTGCCTTTGGATGAGGGTATTATATCTTAAAGATCTGATATTCAAATCTATGCCATGCTTCATGGGATTTAGGGGAATGTATTTATCTCCATGTACCCTTGACTTCAACCTAGAATAGGAAATTACTACAGCTCGAGTCTGGTTCAGATTGCCTCACCTTCCTTTAATTTTTCGGGATGATAGCTCCTTTAGAGCAATTGGGAACAAATAGGGTTAGTTCATTGATCGGGCAAAACCAAA
Organism: Picea engelmannii; assembly: GCA_009831015.1. Classification (NCBI taxonomy): domain Eukaryota; kingdom Viridiplantae; phylum Streptophyta; class Pinopsida; order Pinales; family Pinaceae; genus Picea; species Picea engelmannii. The sequence goes on from ML795411.1 coordinate 386,340, forward strand.
AGAGAATTTATATTCATACATGTGAATATGTGTGGAGGTTGATCTAGAGAAGGGACTCGCTAAAGCCCTACAAATCAATATTGATGGGTGGAGTCAACTACAAGCATTAGATTATGAACATATTCCATTAAAAGGATGGCATGCCATGCTTATGGACATTTTGCTAAAAACTGTCCAAAAATCCAAGAATAGCAACCTTTTTCAAAGCAATAGTCAAGGAAGGAACACAAGTTCAAGACGGTTTCAAGCAGGTGAAGAAATTTTCATTAAAAGAGACCATGCAATCCAAAGCCATCACAAGAGGCTCTGCCTTCATCAAGCAACAACAAATATGAAGTCCTCGGGAACTTAGAGGAAACATTAAATCCGAAAAATACAAAGATTTTTAATCCTGAACCAACTCATCCCAATAGTGAATATCGATTCATCCCTTTAGGAACCAAATTCCAATGCACAAGAAGAAGAGGAAAACAAAGAAGATCCAGAAGAGTCTGAGAAGGAAAACAAGGAAGCAAAGGAAACAGAGGAAGAAAAAAGGGATTCAACTTAGGAAAAGGAAAAAGAGGCAAAACTAGAAGAGTAAGTCCATCACTAGCCTTCTAAATCCATCTCCTTTGTCGAAGTTTTGATGAAGGCACCAAATCCTTCCCCACCCCCCATAAGGGAAAGGAAATCCAACCAAGATCAAATAGCTCACAAGGTAGAAATGAATACTCAACAAGGATATCATACATCCCTTGAACATTTTCTCCTTAGTTAATTATGCTATGTTTTTTGTTTTACTTTATAACCAATTTATGAAAATTTATCCATGTACTCAAGACACTGATATGAAAAATACCAACATAACAATTTGTTTCCTCCCCCTATTCTAAGAATGGAGCTTGGAAATCAATAATATTCTTAATCAATTATATTTGCATGATTGTTGTTAGCTATGCTACAACCCCTCAAATCAACATTATGTAAATTGTTGCTACCCTTAAAAAGTACCACTAGCACCCCATTTGTTGCTTTCCCTCTATTCTACGAAGGGAGGTTGAAAACCAATAATATTTCTAATCAATTCTATGTGCATGATTATTGTTAGCTATGCTACAACCCCTCAAATCAACACTATGTAAATTGTTGTTATCCTTAAAAATAACATTTTTTATTAATATAATTTTATATTTGGGTTATGACTAAAAATATATATATATCTTCTATTTAATGCTTATATAGTCATTGTAAACTTATAACTAAGAAAACACAAATTTATGTATATCTCCTCTATTAGGACATTAATTTTTTTCTCATATTTTATGAAATTCATAGGTTTATTTATATTTTATGAAATTCATACTTTTTTATATTAATCTTCTCATAGTTTTTTCTTATATTTTATGAAATTCATATGTTTGTTTATATTTTATGAAATTCATAGATTTGTATAGATTTTATGAAATTCGTGTTCTATATTTAAACGTAGTAAAAACGTTCGAATACTTATTTTGCATTTGATTAAATTAGACGGAATTGGCGGAGTAATAGAGCAAAATATCAACGTCACGCTCGAATATTTATTTTGCATTTGATTAAATTGGACGGACTTGGCGGAGTAATAGAGCAAAATAACAATTTCACGCACACCGTGGGGCTCCAACCCACGACCACAAGGTTAAGAGCTTTGCGCTCTACCAACTGAAATAGACGGGTTACAACACTTTTTTTTATTGTGTATATTTTGATATTCAGTTCATTTTATTTTTTGTTTTCTATACCATAAAATTATAACAATAATGTAAATGTTCACTCAGTGGCTGTAGTTTAGTGGTGAGAATTCCACGTTGTGGCCGTGGAGACCTGGGCTCGAATCCCAGCAGCCACATTGCATTTATAATCATAAGCTTTCCTTTACCGCTTCAGATGCACTTTTTTAAAATCCGATCTGAATTTTCTAATTTAGCGTTAAAAATCCAATTTCTAAACTCTTCCTTCCCGCAACGAACTAAAATCTGCGGACTCTGAATGAAATTTATTTGTGATAAAGTCACAAATTTTATTTGTTAAAGGATAAACGTTTTATAAAATGATGATATTTTTTTTTAAATTTGGTTAGAAATTTGAAGATTTGAGTAATTATTTTTATACAAATCCGAGTGTCCCATGGATTTTTCAGTATTTTGAATCCATTTTTACATTAAAAATGGATTTTGAACAATAAAAAATAATAATTCGTCTAAATTTACATCGCACCAAAAAAACCATTTCGTAGAACAGCTAAACAACACCATTTTATTTTAGGATTTGACATGCTGAAGTTCTCGCTAGACTGATACTTAGTCTTGGTTATAATGAATCTAATTGCTTAGTCTTGGTTATAAGTGTTTCTTTACTTTACTCTAGAAAAAATGAATCTAATGTATAGAAACTTAGCATATTTTGTTCTATTTGGTTTAGGGGAATATAATCTTTGCATTAGTTGAGTCACTCTCTCAAAATACTTTGAAGTTTTAGTCTATCATCTTGAGTTTAGATTGTTTTGGTTCAAATTTCAAATAAAATTGCATTATCTATACTTGGTTTAGGGGAATTTAATCTTTGCCTTAGTTGAGTCACTCTCTCAAAATACTTTAAGTTTTAACTTATCATCTTTAGTTTAGATTGCTTTGATTTAAAGTTCAAATAAAATTGCATTATGTGTCACTCTCTTGAAATATTTTTAAATTTTAACTTACAATCTTGAGTTTTGATTGCTTTGGTTCAAATTTCAAACAAAAGGAAGTCTACTTATGTGCTTTTAGAGTCATTATAGATTTTGGGCTCATCAAATAACTTTAGAATGGAGGTCATGGTTTCATTTTATTTATCTCGCGGAATCAACAATTAGGGTAAACTCATACTCACATGGCATAAGATCGATTCCAATCGCTACCACTATAACCTCCAAGTATGCCCACACTGCCCCACATGCGGTACACAGGGCTAGTCGAGGTTTGAACTAGCGACATCACAAGGAGTGCCTTAATAGTGCACTCTATCACCAAGTGATCAACATCCTAGATGGTCATAGTTTCATTTTAAATAAAAGCATTATGTTTGGTTTCCCAACTCTAAAACTTATTTGCATGACTTCTAGGATTTATTATTATAATTTATATTAGTCTCCTAAATGTAAATTTCAATATACTTTCAATAATACATAATCTCAAATTTTAGGCTTTGGTGAATTTGGAATTCAATATTATTTGATTTAGTTAAAATAGAATCAAAATTACAATTTATTTTAATTTCATTACCTTAATTATCTATATGACATTTAAAATGTTTTAAGTTTCTTTAATATTTTATATTTTAAATATATTGATTTCAACATTTAAGAAAAATTTATAAATATTTTTTATTTTTTTTTATGTTTTTACAAGTGTGAAAGCTCAATATTAATATTATATTTTATTTAGTGGTGAAAATTCCATATTATGGTCATGGAAACTTTAACTTGAATCCAAGCTACCATATCATTTTCATTTCTTAAGCTTGTGTTATAATTTTATATTCTCTTTTTATTAATCCAATATCTTTCTTTTTCTTTTAAGAAATAGTAATGTATTACATTGTGAAATTCTCAATAAAATGTATTTGTTAGAAAATCTCACAATTTTATTTTAGTGTTTCACAAGCTATAAGCTTCTCACTAGAATTTATATAATGTATTTGTTAAAAAATCTCACGATTTTATTTTAGAGTTTCACAAGCTAAGCCTCTCACTAGAATTTATATAATGTATTTGTTAAAAAATCTCACGATTTTATTTTAGAGTTTCACAAGCTAAGCCTCTCACTAGAATTTACATAGAGTATTTCAATGAGTGATTGACCATATTTTATTATATAGTATATTATGAATATTAACCATGTTATATTATAATTTTTTAATCCATTTAATTTTAGGTCAAAGATATGAATTTTGGATATAAACAAATTAAATATATATATAATAATTATATTTTTATCTTTAAATCATAATCATAATAATAATAATAATATAATAATTAAATTAAATTATATATATAATTTAATTGTTATTATATTTTTATTTTAATCACATAATGTATCTACGCTTACTTTAAAGTCAACTCATAAAAACGTCTCAAAATCCTTTTCCCTTATACTTTAAACTTAATTTTTTGAACTTTTCTATTAATCTTTGTAAATCAATTCTAAAATGAAAAATGTCAAAGTCCTTTTCCCTTATACTTTAAACTTAATTTTTTGAACTTCTTTATTAATCTTTGTTGGGAATATAGTTTCTAATACTAATTAAAATGTCATTCTAATTAAAATGTCATTGAAATAATATTAGTTTGTTTACTTTCACATATTTTTTTAAATTTTTTTTTGTCAATTTATTATTATTTATTTATTTTTAAACAAATAAATTTTGATGTCCTTTTTCACTTATACTTTAAATTTAATTTTTTGAATTTTTGTATGGAGTTATTTGATTGTTCTATGTTTTCATTTTTCCAAATCCAGTAACATAAATTTATATAAAATTAAATTTTTTTATTGTTTAAAATATATTTTTTGAATTTTTGTATGGAGTTATTTGATTGTTCTATGTTTTCATTTTTCCAAATCCAGTGACATAAATTTATATAAAATTAAATTTTTTGTTGTTTAAAATATATTTTTGAATGCAAAAATAAATTCAGCAACTCTCCAAACAATTACTCTACATATAGATACTTTGTATTTTTCAAATATAAAGCAATCGAATTTTCAAAGATTTCAAATCTAATCATTAATGCACTGCACAATTAAACACCATCAAACATGTATATTAAATATATGTGTCCAAACATTCAATAGTGTATATATTGATATTATTACACCACAACTCAAGGCAAGTTTATTGTCATGTTGTTGGCAATCTAGCACTATTAATGAAGAAATGTTAAAAAGTAGTGTATATATTGATATTATTACACCACGACTCAAGGCAAGTTTATTGTCATGTTGTTGGCAATCTAACACTATTAATGAAGAAATGTTAAAAAGTTGTTGTGGCCTTTGCAATCTTTGAAAAAAGATGTTTTTCTCAATCCACTAACCACTCAGATTTTATGTTTTCACTCAGTTTGGATAGTCACTTTGGTACAAACTCGGCCATTATGAACGTGGAACAAAATCGCATGATTCTTACAACATGTTCCATACTTACACATATAGATTATTCCATACTGACCATTGCACTTAATATGGTTGGGATAAAATCTAGGAATTATATCCAAATCAAGTTGTAAAAAAATGATTCATTATAAGTATATATTGATATTATTACACCACGGCTCAAGGCAATGTTATTGTCATGTTGTTAGCAATCTAGCACTATTAAAGAAAAAATGTTAAAAAGTTGTTGTGGCCTTTGCAATCTTTGAAAAAATATGTTTTTTCTCAATCCACTGACCACTCAGATTTTATGTTTTCACTCAGTTTGGATAATCACTTTGGTATGAACTCGACCATTATGAACGTGGAACAAAATCGCATGATTCTTACAACATGTTCCATACTTACACATATAGATTATTCCATACTGACCATTGCATTTAATATGGTTGGGATAAAATCCAGGAGTTATATCCAAATCAAGTTGTAAAAAAATGATTCATTAAAATTTATACATTTGTAAAGTGTAATTTTAGACTAATATGACATCTTCAAATGTATCTAAATCATTGAATGGTAATTTGAGCAATACAAGTTGTGATTTTAATAATTATTATTCCTTGAGCTTATCTCAATTGTAGATTTGGGCATCCAACGAGTATGGAGTAAAGTCAACCATTGACTTTGATGCTCGAATCTACAATCGAGATAAGGATCACCATTATTACCAGCTAAATTTGAGTGGATAAGAATCCCCATATAACACTTTTAAAGTGGAATTTCAACTTTATTTTTATCTTGTTAATGATTCCATTGTCATTTTAGGTCTTATCTTTAAAATTTAAAGGATTAAGTTTTAATTTTGTAATGTTATTAATTTGATTGTCTTCTTTTACATTTCAATAATTAAGCCAAGCCTCTAATTTCTAGCCCAATTTCTATCAGATAACTAAAATGTCAAAAATGACTTTTTCCTTATTCTAGTCCCAAAGTTCTCTTTATACATATATTTTCAAGACCATAATAAGTCCCAACCACCAATGATAATCTCCTCAAAGATGTAGTTCTAGTTTAAATTGCATTTGAAATTGATGCTTGAGTATTTGTAAGATTTTGTCTTCATGTGTGCTATCCCTATACAAATTTGGAAGATACAATCTTTTCTTAGACTTAACTATCATAATTCTGGGTTTATCAATATAAAGATAAGTTTTTTTTGTTTTTTTTTCAAAGTTCCTAGAAAAAATTGAATTGCTTGGGAAGATCATTAATAATTTTTTCAAGAAAAATAGTATCATCAATGTATAAGATAAGAGCGACAACAAGTCAAATCATATTACTACTAATGCAACCCTCCTCTTCTAGAAACATTGCACAATTTTATCGATATAAATGCCAAAGAGGGCACTCTTTCTTAACACAAATATTACAATTAATGTCCATTGACCATCCATTCTTACATTTCATCTTAAAAATAACATTTTAGTAGATCATTATCACAACACTACAAGCTCATGGAGGATACCTATTTTTTCAGTGTTTTCCATAACCTGGCTCTAGGCACAATGTCAAAGGGTTTTCTAAAATTAAGTAAATAATAAATTAGATAGTCTTCTTGTATCTACAATCCTCAACAATAACTCTAAGGTGACAAGGTGATCATTTGTAATATGTTGATCTTTGAAGCCACTTTGTATTTTAACCCATTTTTATTGTCCTTAATCCATTGACTAATTTTTCTTTTAAGAATCAAGACAAATAACTTTATTAAAAGGAGGATAATCATGATAGTTTGATAATTAATCATATCATTTTGGTTTTTAGATTTGAAAATAAGGATAAGTGGTATTATTTTAATGTTTTTTTTAATTTATATTAATATTATAATTTCAATTAAAAAAATAAAAATATGTTTTTAAATAAATTAATAATTATATAAATACAAAATAGTTTTATATCTAAACATACCTTATTTGATCATTCATGTAACCTTGTCATAAAAATTAATGCCTTTTGTTTCTTTGCACATATCATGAAACTTTTAATAGTTTTTAAATTACATTTGAATTCATTCTTTTAATTTTTTATCATTCATGTAACCTTGTCATAGTGGTCAATGCCTTCCTTTTTTTTCATGTGTTATAAGGGTCAATGCCTTCTTTTTTTCATGTAACCTTGTCATAAGGTTCAATGTTTTTTGTTTTTTTTTTTTCTTTGCACATATCCATGAAACTTTTAATAGTTTTTAAATTACATCTTAATTAATTCTTTTAATTTTTAAGGCAAAGAGTTTGTCCAAACATTTGAGATGGTTAGCTTTATGATGAGATAGATTATTTTGAAAACAGTGATAAATTAAAATAATTTTTATAAAAAACTAGTCATTATTGTAATGCACTTGACAGTAAGCGTTTTCTTGGCATTCTCCATAATGTTTCTATTTTGTTGGTCAAGGTGATAAAAGTCCAAGACCAAGTGGTGTTAGGCATTTATCATCTAATTTTGTTTGATTAGCGTTAAAAGGACAATAGAATGTCATTTGAGAATGCAATCAAAATACTTAGTTTGTTTATGTTATGTTATCTAAGTTTGTTTATGTTATGTTATCCCATGTAGAGGGTAGAGGGTGTATGTCTCAATATAATTTTAAATGACTGTAAGAATGTATTAAGTGAAATGTATATTGGATTTTATCAAAAAATTAGCATACCAAAGAGAGTTATGTCTCAAACTAAGAGTCATGAGTGACTTGTGTATTTCAATCATTTATCATGCTCATGCTTTGCCTTATCTATTTATTATATTGACGATGAAAATTTTCCACTGGAACGTATTTGGCTTTGTAACAGTGAAATCAAATGTTCATTAGTATTCATTAATGACCCAAAAGAATTGTAAATATAGACCACAATGATATACAACCATCGTTAAGAAATATGAGCATCTGATCAGTCCATAATTTCCCCTAGTGATTTTCCAATATTTTTATGTTGTAAGGCGTTTCCACATGGTAATCCTTAAAGAAAAACACAGTCCACATCTATGCACCTAGTAGGTTATCAATAGGTGCCACCTTCAGCGAGGGCTTCAGCCAGGGTCTGGTATTATTGTCGTTGGAGTTCTAGCTTTATGTTCATTGCACAGGGGGTTTTATCTGCTGCAACATCCAAAATTCACCCATGTTCTAGTATTCATCAAGGGTTTCGAAGGGGCTTTAGTTTAATTGGTTTCCAAATCTGGGGTTTGATTTGAGCAGTGGATTGTCAGAACCCCACACATTTTTTGTTCGTTGTTGGCTATTCTATGAATTAATATATCGACATCTAAAAATGGTCAATTGAAACAATGAAACATGCAGCGATTCTGAAAATTCTAAACATAAATCACAGGTTCGATATCAAGATTTTGGATGAAATTTTTTCCAAATGTACAATTCTAGCTCCATCATACTAATAAAGATCTTAGATGAATTCTTCTTTTAAATATAAAGTTGTAACTCCTTATAACATCTATTTTTTTTTATTACAGGGACCAAAATTATATCATAAAGCTCAAAATCTAGGTTGTGTGAAGGAATGGATCATTTCAAGGCACGTTTACATGCTTGATTTAATGAATGTTTTGTCCAATTTTCCAGATGTTTAAGTGGTAAGCACTTGATAAAGATATTGGATGAATTCTTCTTTTAAATATACAAGTGTAATTGATTTAATTGATTGAAAGTAAAGTAAGGATGAAATTTAACATTCAAATTATAAAAACTAGTAAATAATCCCCCTTGTAGAGTTAGAAATAAGGCTACCTTTTGGTGTAACAGATGATTCTATCCAGCGTTGGTTGCTACTAGTTTCCCGAGACAAGATAAAAATATGCCAAGATGTATATACTCTTCTCCTTGAATGAAGGAAAGGAAAAGGGCACAAAATTTTCTATTACAGGTTTTTGTTTGCACATTCATTCAGCTGCACAGACAAATGTAGTAAAAGTAGTTAACAATACAATAATATTTCATAGCTAAGCTTATAACTTCATACTCAGAAATTGAATGGAAAACGAGAGGTAGTTAGATTCTAAATCACTTATTTCTTTACTTCCCCTTGTTGTCGGAGATACTAGGGAAAAGAAATGAAAATCTTTAGCATATGAATCATTCACTGATTTTTTCTTTGTTGCAGGAGATACCAAGGAAAAGAAATGAAAAGATTCAGCATGTGAATCCTTCATTGAGTTTTGTGATATGTTGTCTCTATTTCAAATGATTTGGATCTGTGGTGGATTCACTGAAAAGCTTGAGCAAATGAATACTTTGATCAAGTTCTCCAATACATTGTCCCTATGTCAAATGCTCTGGATTTGTGGTGGCTTGAGAGAGGCTAAAAAAATATCCATAGAGATAATGTAATGTATGGCCTCAATCAGTGAGCCAATGGGGAGTTGGCCCAGCGGTGAGGTGGTGAGCCTGGACTGCAACATTAAACCTCGACTACAAAATTATATCGCCTCGACTGCAACATTGAACCTCAACCACATCATTCTTCAAAGAAAATGTCAGAGTAAATAACGTTGGCCACTCAAAAATCTGTTATTTTTAATTCATTTTGTAACTCTCACAATTTCGAAAAAGAAATTGCTTTACACCAAGGGAATAAATTCCCATCAAATAACTCCCAACCAATCAGAAATTAGGTTTATAAAATCCAATAAATATGAAAATAAATTTGTTTTAAAAAATAAATCCTTTAAAATGAAATTTCGATGTAAACTTAAACTTTGGAAATGTGGGTGGTGAATTTTAAGCGTAGTGACATAAAGCTATTGTTAAAAAAAAAAAAAAAACGCACTAACTAATTAACCAAAACCGACTAGGTAATAGGCGGTCAACAGTAGTTGACCGTGAGATGAAAGCTAGAGTCTTTGGCCAAAGGTATGAACTAAAAAGGAAAAGTCCTAAAGAGTACATTGAAAACACTAACTTTAAGATCATTAAAGAATACTTGAGCTATATACTACTAGTAAAATCATTAACAAAACAAGTGTATTGATTGTCACATATATCTGGTCCACATGAACAACCCAACTTTATGCATACCAGAAAATTGATAATGATGAAAGGTGGAGATGGTGTTATAAGAATAACAAGACATTATGTATAATAAAATTAGAAGCTTTGAGAGATAGCACATAATTATCAACATTTTCCAGATTCTAAAACATATACAAGAACTCACCCTTGAGCTTAACATGATTTTATTATAAAAAATATAGTAGGGCATGTGCAAGCTAATAATGGTCTCTCATGACGCGTTAGTGGAAATGAAAACATGGAAAAACAACAATATCTTAACATGGAGGGATTATTCAAGTTACTTTTACAATGAATTTGCATATGATGTAAAAAGATGAAATGTAGGAAATTGAATTAGCTTTCCAAATATAAAAAAAAAAAAAAAAAAATTATAGAAATTGTGAACAATGATGTGAAATTTTAGTTTTACTAACAATGGTATGTTATTTTTCAAGCAAAATATAAGGTATATGTGTCTCTTAGTGTAGATTTTGAGTACCTTAACGATGAAATTTCCTTGAAAACAATTGTATAATTGTAGATAACCCATTGTTCTAGATCAGTATATTTTTTCAAAATTTATAATATTAATTTTATATTATCTTAAAATTATGAAAGTCAATATATCCTTGAAATTATAACGTCTTCCATTAGTCTAGAATACTAGGGTATTAACATTATCAAATATATATATATATATATATATATATATATATATATATATATATATATATTATATCAGTCTCTTATAGTGCGACGTATAACTTATTTTAAAAATGGTTAAGATGATAAAAAGTTATAACAAAAATAAAAGAGGTGTGTATTTTAGGATCATGATATATGTCAAGACAAAAATAGATTAAAAATAGTAAACAATATCATTTTTTGTTAATTATATATTTGGAATCTGCATAGCCGACTCTATCTATGTCTATAATTTCATCGATAAAAGATTAGTGTATCTTATAGAAAAATAATGTCAAAAACATAGATATAGAGAGGCATTCACAAAAATGGAGGTTTTATGTATTTGCAAACCAAACCACTTGGTTTGTAATCCTGAACCTAAATCTGAGGAAACCAACTCAATATACACATACATAAGAGTTGTCATTTTTGCCCCTTAAAAAATTGAATTAGAACTAACGCGCATGCGCTCCTACGAATGCGCACACGCTCTAGGAACGTTCACATGCTCCAAGAACGTGCATGCGTTCCTAGAACATCTGTGTGCTCTTATTCCTTTTTTTCCTATTTGTTTCCTTGTCTTTCTTTATCTCCCCTCCCCCCTCTTGCCCTCTTTCCCCTACCTATCTACCCTTCGCCTTATCTCCTCTCCTAATTCCTC
>ML795411.1:401599-420830 GCA_009831015.1 Picea engelmannii
ATAATGATGATATCACATTATTATATGATTCCTTGATCACATGTATAGTCTAGAGTTTTGAACATATTAATCTCTTTGTTGTGATTGGTTTGTGTTGTCGTGATTGGACGACGCAAGAGCATCGTAGCAGAGCGGGGATCAACCGAGATAAGGAGAGCTTTCATAAAGTAAGTACATCATCCTTCTTCTCTTGTCCATTCAATACTTTAGAACTAGGGAAAGAGTAGTATTCTGTCACTGTTTGTTCCAGATCCAGGTGGATCTGGGGAGATCGGTTTGTGTCCGCACTTACGGATTTATCCCAAAACACTAGGTACATAAACACTGTGACAGAGTATTTGACTCGATGGGAAGAAGAAGCACCAGTATTAGACTGCACTGCAGAGACTGTTGTGTGATTTCTATTTGATAATGTAGTCACACAATTTGGATTCCTGCGCATTCTACTCATTGATCAAGGGACACATTTTCGGAATAGGACAATTACAGCATTGACTGAGGAATTTCAAATTCATCATCAGAATATTATTCCATATCACCCTCGGGCCAATGGGACAGTAGAATCTTTTAATACAATTTTGGAGAACACGCTGACAAATATCTGCAATGTAGAGAGAGATGATTGGGACTCAAGGGTTCTTGCACTATTATTGGCATACAAGACTACAAGAAAAAAATTAATAAGAAAGACACCTTTTAGGTTGGGCTATGGCAAAGAAGTAGTGATGATGATGGAGTTTATTGTGCCTAGCCTACACATTGTAGCGATTATTGATATTTTGGACTATGGTGCAGTAGAGGAGAGATTGTCATAGTTGGTACAAATTGAGGAAGATCGCTTTGTCGCAGGGTTCCATCAGTAAGTTCAGAAGGAAAGAGAAAAGGCATGGCATGATAGACACATCAAACGGAAAAAATTTCAAGTGGGAGACTTAGTTTTACTCTATGATAGTAATTTCATGCAACACCCAGGAAAGTTTTGAATGCATTGGTTAGGACCCTATGTGATTCATCATGTGATGGAGGCAGGTGTTGTGTAGTTGGAAACACTGAATGGAGAAGCCCTGGGAGCATGGTGAATGGAATTTGGTTGAAAATATATAGAAACGGTCGATCATATGTGCCTTAATGTGAGTTGCACAAGAACACATGTATCACAGTAAGATGTACTATAGAAGGAAGGTAAAATATAGAAAAACAAACAAAAAGTAAAAAAAAATGAAAAAAGAAGAAAACAAATAAAAAGTGGGAAAACAAGAAGAAATATAAAGGTAGACAAGAAGAAGTATCACACAAATAACATAAATAACACAAATAAATTTGTGTGCATGCAAAAATTAAGCGCGAGACATGATCGTTAAAGGCATTAAAGCATGGAAACAACAATTAAAACTTCGTAATGAGGAAACGTCTTGGAGATGCATAGTCATAAACAAAAGGTTGGTTCGAGGATATGGACAGACTGATAGATCGAAGTAAAAACAAGGCGAAGGATTTGGAATTAATGTCACAGTAAGGAAAGTATTGATTGTAAACTATGACTGGATTTGACACTTACTTTGAGCGCGAAATCAATTACACAAATGTTGAATGGTTATAAAAGTGCATAAGGGCCCGATAGTGAGAGGTTATTTGCATTTGAGAAGAGTTGTGAGCATACAGAGCCGAACCAGAGCCAAACCACAACCAACACAGAGCAAGTAAATAAATCAGTCACAAAGAACAATTTCACCCCCAGAAGTTGGAGCACCAACAGTCACAGCACGCAAGAAAACAAAAAGATTGTTGGTTGCACCAGTGTTCATGGAAACACTGGGGGCTTCAGCCTCATAGTCGAGCTTTCACAGGGACTATATATCACCAAGGAAAGAAACTGCACCATAGGTTAGAGTACCCGCAGATGGAAAGTACTCGCTTATCACACCAAAAATACCACCTGGTGTAATCGTCGAAGGGGACATGTTAGGAAATATTGTTGCCTTGAAATTTGCAGACCATGACATAACGAATGAAAAAAAAAATGTCGATCTAGCATGGGAGAAACATTTGTGCACCAAAAGAGTACTAGGGACAGGGGAAATTATTCTTGAACCACAGATTTGGGCGGCAAGACTAGATAAATTAGGAATCTTGAATCTGCTAGAGATTCCACACTTTGGCCGAAGTCTGGAAATAAATGTTTGTGTCAAAATGATACTAAGTTGCATCCACGGAGGAAATTTGTGGCTAGACCCACCAATACCCATTGATACACAACTTATTGTGTGGATCACAAGCTTGCCAAAAGCAGGAGAGGATCCGGCAACATTAATCACAAACAAGGTAGGAGAGAAAGCACGATCGAAAACTATGAAGGAGAAATTCAACACTTTCAAAGGGAAGCAGGGGTTGGATGTCGCAAACATAAGTGATGATGTTGTGCGATTTGTGACGCATGTTTTGGCCTGCAAATTATTGCAGAAATTCCAAAAGGATGAGGTGTCAGCCGTAGTGATCGAAGAGGCGGAAAAATGCGTATAGGGGGTCCAAATGAATTGGGCCACATTTGTGGTAAATCAATTTTTGATAGATTGCATAAAATCCTAGGAGAAATGAATGGAGGGTCATTATGCATGGCTTCTCATCCTGATCGCACTAGTTGGTTGGACGGAACCTGGCAATTACCAATGTTTGAGAACATCCAGCAGAGGTAATGCAATTGTGCGGTATGCAAACCTATGGAATATGACAAATAGAATGAGACAAAGAGATAACAATGTCACATTTTATGTCTATTATGACACAATCAAGAACATAGTAATGCACACACCACGCATTACCTCCCAGACGGTAGAGACTTACCAGGATATTGTGTGATTTAAATAAGGAATTCACCACATGTACATCCAAGTCAGAAGGGACCCTACGCACCAGTGGATACCAACAAGCTACAAGTTGATAGAGGATGATGTATGCTTGATCTCTAATGATTGGGAGGAAGAGTGGAAAGTTCCAGTGGAATGAACAAAGCACCCAGGTGAAGAAGAATAAAAAGACAATGAAGATGATGAACTAGATGAAGGACAGGGAAATGGGAAACACAATAGCGAAGGAAATATGTTGGAGACAGGACCATCAGCAGAAGGTGTATAGCACGCAATCCCAAGAGCAGGGGTCAAACAAAAATACAAGGGGAAGGGTCCAGTAGAAACTATACTCAAAAAGAGGAAATCCCACAAAGTATCGCATGTCTATAATTTGACAAACGATGACATGGATAGAATCGGATTCCAAGTGCAGAATGTCGCAAAAGAGGAAATTGAAGAATCATCACGAAAACAAGAGGAACAACACCAGAAGGTGCGGGACTAGTTAATGTCGATACAACAACTATTAGAGATGGTGCAAATAGCACCAAAGAAAGGCTCGGGTGAAGGACCATCAACGAGCCTGATTGGGGAAGCAAGGACTACTAATCCATTCATGGCATACTTAGCTTACAGACGTAGAGTGTTGGAGATCCAATTAAATGAAATTGAGTTCCCAGCGCCTAAACTGTAATACCAGATGAAAACACTAAGTCACCTGAACATATTGGTGTCATGAATGCCTATACAAGTACTATAGAGCTTGCAGAATGGTATTATGCAGGAGATAATGTTTCTCCCAGAGTTAGCATGCAGAGAATTGATCAAAGTGATAGACGAGAAGGCAAAAACACAGTAAAAGTATACAACTGCTCTGCAGGAAAAGAGAAAAGTTGAAGAAAAAGTTAGCGCTGAAGGAGAAGAATGAAGTCAAGGAAAAGGCAGAGAAAACACTAAAAGAAAAGGACGATGCCGACCAAATGGCACAATGGATACAAATGGACATGCAAATGTTGTATAAGAAGATCCCCAAAGTACCAATAGTAGTAGAGGCCATAATGGAAGAACGGGACTCAAGAATTGGCGAAGCCATTAGAGGCTTCTACATAAGGATTGATGACTTACAATCGCGCAGTATGTCGGGAACACCACCAGAGGAGAGGGAAGAAAGAGAAAGAAACACTATGAGCATGGTAGAAAATAGCAAGAATTTGGATAAGGAATATGCAAAGCTCTATCGGGAAAGTGCACAGATCTGGATGAACATAATGGAGGATCCAGAAATGAAGGTTGTGGAAGCTAGATTGAGGGATGCGTAAGAAAAGGCAAAAAAGGATTCTGAAAATATAAGTAAGCTGCCACCAGTGGAGCACATGGCGACCATATTGGCACAAAGGTAGTCGCACAATGAAATTGAAAATATACGGGACCAGCAGAAGGTCTTCCAACAACAATTAGTGCCACTGTAGGATGAAGCACTAAGAGTAATCGGGGAATTAGTAGTTGCACAGGGAAAGGTGAAGCAGGAAGCGCATGACAACGAAGAAAAACTCATGACCCTGACTACGCAAGTCATAGAACATATTGTGGAACAAAAAGCTGAAGTTAGAAAAGAGGTCACAACAACAAAATAAAGTCCCAAAATTTCATGGAAGTATGGAGGAGTGTGATATAGCAGGCGTGAGTGGCTCGGGACAAGCCATGGGTGAGTGTTGGGGGCATGTTGAACAAGAAATTTTGGATATGGTTTTAAGGAAAATCCTAAGTATGGAGGAGATGTGCAATAGTAGAAGAAATAAGAGAAGATAAGAGCAGAGTGCACAGTGAAGGCACATGCAGGATTGAAGAGGGCAGTAAAAGCATACTTAGCAACGAAAGGAAAGAGAATAAAGCAAGAAGATAAATCAAGTGAAAAGGAGGGATAGAAGTTTGGCATGCAAAAGCATAAGGATGCGCAAAAATAAAAGAATAACATTCGAAAAGGAAACAACAACATGAAGACGCAAAAGTAGGAAAAGCACACCCAAACAAAGAGTCAACATGAGTTGTAAATGAGTCGAAATTAGTTGTAATTGGGTTTTGGGAATGAGAAAATAGGGTTTTGAGCCCTAGCTTCCATGTATAAATATGTAATGGGTCAGGTAGAACAGGGGTTCACAAAGAGAGTGAGAGAATAGACTGAGGATGTGAGAAAGTCTATGTCTGAAGGTTTAAGGGGAGTTGTAGAGAGAGGCTTGCACTGCAAAGTGGCTAGGCAAGATGGAGAGAAAGATATCATGATATATATGTTGTAAGTGCAGTGCACAAGCCTGGAATGATTACAGAAAGAATAATAAAGAAGCCAGCACTTGTGAACGTATCCCAAAGTTGGGTGAACCACGTTAATTATTATGTTTCCTTATCTTTTCATGTGAATGATGATGAATAGTATGTTTATGCATGTTAGACTAGATCTGTTTATTATATGAACATTGTGTTGTAGTTATGAATGTTACACTGAATGGTTTTATGTTGCAATATGTAGTATAATGGTACTATATAACTAACTTCACTAAGTAGTCAAGGAATAACAGACACGGGATAATGCACACAGAGAAAATAAGTAAGAATGAATAATATTATCGCCTCCCATCCCCTCACTACTGCAGAAACTTGGTTCCTATAGCCACAATAGAAGCCTAAGGTGAGACTTCACTTGCATGCAGGTGATGCCAAAAGGGCTGGTATCTGAAGCATTTTGTTGGTTAAGATAAATTGAAGCTAGGGTCTTATAACCACGCACCAACAAATACTGCTAAGTATGAGGCTCTAATCCACAATTTAAGAAAATAAATAGATCTCAAATTCAATTTGATAAAGGTGTTTGGAGACTTTGAAATTGTAATAAGATAAGCAAGAAATACTATCCATTGTATTTCCAGTCATCTCAAACACTACCAACAAGAGGTACAAGATTTAATAACAAATTTTTAATCTTTTAATACCAGTCCCATTCCTCATTCTTCAAATTTTGATGCAGATTTATTGGAAAATCTTGCATCTAAACTAATTTCATCCAAAGGAATAATGCCTAACACTTTTTCTATGGAATTATTATACAAGCCTTCGGTACTTAATAACATATTTGATTGGAGGGTCTTTGATGATGACCAACAAATCATAAGTTTCTTTCACATGAAAGATAGCTTTAAGGACTCAACCATTGATCAAGACCAACATGAGTCAGACTTAAATTGCCAAACTAAACTCCAGGACAATCAATTGAATGAAAAATGGTCCATGCCAATGTTATTCCCAAAACTATGGTGAGACTCGAAAAGCTTTACGAATTACAGGATAATTTCAAGAAGGTCACCAACTTCAAAACCAAGAGCTCATATATGCAGTATGAAGTCATCAATTTGGGGATTGATGACCATCCGCAGAATGTCAATCTTGGTACCAATTGTTCTCAAACAAAAAGAAAAATTTTATCATTTTTTTTAAGGAATACAAAGGCATATTTGCATGGACATATGATGACCTCGAAACTTTTTATATTAGGATCATTCAATGTGTTATGCCAATGAAGCCTCGGGCAAAACCCTTTCAACAAAATGTAAGGAAAATGCATCCAAACTTAAAGCCCCCGATGTAGGGAGAATTGAACAAACGGTGAAAATCGGGTGAACAAATATTTCTAATCTTGTTAAAATTATCAAGTTAGGCCTTGGAAGAAAACATTACAAATTTAAATTTCAATTGTGATCTTCTCTTAGTCATGGTGTTACTCTCACAAGAAATTCCAGTGCTTACACGCAGGTACGGTATGAATCTATAGCTACATTTTCAAGTGTTATCCATGAGTCCCACCCACCTCACATTAAAATTATAACCTGTCCATGTCTTCAAGAAGGATACCCATCATAATCATAAGTTTTTACAGGGCCAACATATCTAAGCAACTCTCGTACCACCCTGCTTCCTTAACACCCAATTTCACTAGCAACGCTATATCAAAATCTATAAGGGTGATCTCACTATAAAATTTAAAGGAAGTTGAAAACACTATAAAATTGTGTGGGAATTATAAGTAAAGCCATCAGGGCTTTGGATTCTCCCTGGTAGAAAGGTCGTGCTTATATGGTAACAAGGTAACTCTGTCAAGTCTATGGACGCTCTCTAGCAGTGAAGCAATGTCAGGAAAGAGAGATGAGGAACAAACTTAGCCTAATGTCAAATTACTAGAATATTTTTTGTGGTGTCATACTTTGTCGTAAATTGTGCACGGGTTGAAATTAATTAATTTATCTCATACTTTGGCTCATAGACAATGCTTAGAAAGGAATCTAAAATTTATTACTACTTTCTCCTTCCTTTCAGAAAAAAAAAAACTCAGTGATGTGCAACCCATGATATAGACAAAAGACCACAATTGTGCAAGGTTATAATCGCCAGATCAAGAAATGACCTTTGAATTCATAAGGATAGAGATAACTGGTTCTTCCTAATGATTTTCCAATTGTTGTACCCACAACAATTCCCATTAAATATTTCTTTCTTAGGAAAATTGAATGGCACCCCCCTACAAAATTTCTACCTAATATTATATCAGAGACAAAATGTTTTCTATGGTTTAACTGTTATAAGCCGTCGAATTTTTCTCTCCTTGATGATCGTCACTAAATCCACTTGATGTTTTCTAAACCATTCTACCTAACCCCAATGTTGATTCTGCATGGAAGGTAAAGAGTGTGTATTGTTCTTTGCTAGTATTACAACACAAAGGTATTATGGGACACTCTCCTTCCCACTAGTATTAGCGATTGAAAAACCAACAAAGTGTGGAGAGAGATCTTGTATGCGGGTCAATCATTCTCTGACTCCATACTTACCTTTACCTAGAGTAGTGAACCGTGCTTTTGCGAGAGAACCAACAAAGTGTGGAGAGAGATATCGTATGTGGGTCAATCATACTCTGACTCCATACTTACCCTTACCTAGAGTAGTGAACCATGCTTTTGCGAGAGAAAACTCGTGGGAATTCCTTGACGAGTCGTTTATTGACAGTACCATTTTTCACCCACAACCCACAAAGCACAGGCTTGTAGGAATATCCCCATAGGTATTTCATGAAAGGAGTACATATGCGCTTGTTGACACATTTCACCGCAATCCATGAGGTGCATACCTTTGTGAAATATCTCCCAAAAGAAACCTGTGAAAAAACATCTCCTACAATTCTCTACTATTGCCCACATGTTGTATCCCACATAGCATGTGGTCTTATCCTTGTGGAAGTCCTCCAATCTTAAAACAGTGTCCCTCTTATCTCGTGCACGTGCATTCCGAAGAAGATACAAGACAAAGCTTGTGGGTATTTGACCTGTCGTGATATTGATAGTTTCGTGTTTAACCCACATGTTTCATTCCACAAAATCCCATGGAACTATCTATGTGGAAGATAGTTTCTAGATGAACCTATGATGAATTCACTCATTCATCATTATGTCGCAAGCCGTAGAATCTTTCGTCCCGCAAAACATGTTTTCCGAAAGGGTTAGTTGTTCACATTCTTTTCTCACCTATAATGAAATACAAAGAATTAAATGGATTGATGATATCGATGATGAACACGTTGGATGTAAGATAGGGATGTGATCGTTCACATGATCTTCCATTAAAATTAGAGGCATAATAAAATTGTGTGTATTAATGAAACATATTTCTCGGGTTACAACTAATATTTTTGAATAGAGAATTGTGCATTTTATAGACTCTCAAGGACTTACAAACTTGTTAACCTTGCAAGTTTGAAGAGAGAGGAGGTGTCAAAGGTTTTAGGGTGTAGAGGAAGAATTGTACAATATACCATGCTATCTTGAATAGACGGACCAGATGCAATGAAAATATCATATACTATTCACAACATTATGCTTCAAAATTTCTCTGCATGGGAAGTTATATATAGAATTTTCTGCAGTGGAGAATTTCTAGAAAATGATCTAGACATAAAAGTCTATCGGAACATACAGAAAAGTGGTATTCATGCCATCGCATCATAGCTTGCAATTTTACCATACAATGAGGTAGCTAAATGGGCCTACAAGAATGTGAATGCGTAGGCCCAGACAATCACCAACATGAAAGGGAATCCCATATATCCTTTGACTCCAGATAACTTTCACTGAATTTATAAAATGTCAAAACCACTAGTATTCTTAAACAAGGAATTCCAAGAAGCCTTCTCCAAGGAGAAGTCGAATCCATTGGAGATTCTCCAAGACTGGTGAGATGAATAAACACCCTTTATCACTAATCTCAATAGGGTCTATAATACTCAATACTTCAGGGTACTGTATCAGTTGCTAATGGCCATAATTTACAAGTGCATTCACTTCAAGATGGAATGGACAAACATGGCATACTCAGAAGAAGAAAAGGGGATACTATTCAACTGGGTGTTGATTCTATCAGCCAACATCAGCCTCAATGTTTAGGAGACAAGTGTGAGCACACAACCAGGTTTTTACATGTCTTCTTTTCTTATAAATGTTATTTGTGCATATGTTCCTATCCCCGAGATGAATTGGAAATGGACTCGTGAATCACCCCCAATTCATGTATATTTTTCTGATTTATGTACGAGCAAATACCAGGAACATTTTTGTCAAATTTTTTATTGTTTTGTGGCACTGCTATATCATTTATTTTTTCTCCAAACCCTTTAGAGATTGTTAGGAGAGCCTTAGAAACCCTGCAAGAAATTGCATATTGACATATAGAGAAGAGCTATACCTATATTCATGTATATGGATACAATTATCCTTCACATATGCTACCTAAATATGTCCTGGATAAGCTCTTAGACTGAGAAGTAGCATACCAAATCATTGAAGAGGCATAAAAACGGCTTTGCTAACATGGAATAAACAAATTTGGCCTAGCTTCCTGATCAAAATAGGGAAATTTACCTTAACCAATGTTTCCCATGCAAAGAAATAAGTTATAGCTTTTAAGGAGATAATATTGTGTATAGGGACAGTAAAAGGAAATGACCCCAAGAAAGTCGTCTATAATCATTATAAAACTTTGAATAAGGATCCCCCTTTTCAACATGAAGACAAAGAAGAAGAAAAAATTGTCCACGAGACACACTAGATTGACTCTTTTTTGAC
Organism: Picea engelmannii; assembly: GCA_009831015.1. Lineage (NCBI taxonomy): Eukaryota > Viridiplantae > Streptophyta > Pinopsida > Pinales > Pinaceae > Picea > Picea engelmannii. The sequence continues at coordinate 411,603 of ML795411.1, forward strand.
CGAGTAAGAAAAGAAGAAGATCATATTTCAAGAACAACTATAGAAACTAATAATTGACATCTAGGAAAGGCAAGATGTAGATAAAAGAGATCAGCAGGATGAAGAGGAAGAAGCACTAAGGAAATGTTTTGATGTGGAACAGAAAATGAATAAAAAGAAGGAATATGAAAAGTCACCTAAGGAGGAATTATGCAAAGCTACAGAGGATGCCAAAACTCATAAAGTTGCAGAAGATCTCAAACCCCACAAAGTTACAGAGGCTGAAGCGGCCCACAAAGCCACAAAAGAACAAAATAAGTGTTCGGATGATGAGGCCTGCAAAGTCGTAGAAGAACAAAGGAAGTTGTCTAACGAAACAACCCACAAAGCTACAGAAAAGCGAGAAAGAATTGAAGAAGAAGCTTACGGAGCTGAAGAAGAAAAAAGGAAGAAGGAAGGAAAGGAGAGAAGTGGAAGCTCCACACCAAGCTCTACCAAGGCAATATCAATATTGAATTCTCCTATAAACCCAGAGATTCCTCTGAATGTAGTATCATCTGATTTATCCTATTCATCCTTGAAGTTATTAGAATTCGATAATACTATTACAACAATTCAAAGAAGGGAATTATAAGGAGACCATCCCAGTGACCAAGGACAGGAGAAAATTATGAACAAGGAAAACCTAAAAGAAATGTTGAATGGGATAAACCAAAGAAAACCCATAGAAAGAAGTAGTAGAAACAATGGAAACACAACATGCATTTGCAGGGGGAAATATTGTCATGGTAAATGAGCTCAACTACAAATCAAAAGATTATAAGAGTAGAGTGGTAGGTCTGGAGTAACAACTGCAGCAACAGAAACAAGAAATGGAACATAAGTTCCAGGTCATAACAGATGATAAGGATCAGATCTATAAATTTGAAATGGAGAACATCAAGCATGAACATGTCCTCAATATATCATAATTGAAGACAAAGGAACAAGGAAAATATCAATTCCTTAAGCAACAAGGCCACAAGTTATCTCGATTGGAAGAAGAAATAAAATAGCTTCAGATGGAAGGAAGTAGAGAAGAAAATAAGTTCCTTAACCTATTCAAAGATGAGGTTATCGAGTCCAATGAGAAGCTAAAAGAAGCACAAATAAATTGTTGATTAATTGGATTGGTTGTCATTGATGTCAACCCTTGAAGAAAGACTGGTAGTGAATTCCGGTAGCACAAAGGTTTGGGTAATGTACCCAAGTTTGTTTGATGTATAATAGTACGAGTTTTGGTATATTTGTAGGTAAGACTATTCTAGATGGATAGTAAATGTCATGCCATTTCTGGTGGTATGTGGAACGTCACATAACTCCTCACGGTTTGAGAGTTATAGCCTTATGAAGTTGAAGGACCCTCATATGATTGGCTTGAAACCCCAAAAGGTCAAATAATTCAAAGTGCTTGCAAAGAAGAAATTATTTAAATAATAAAGTGAAGTGACAAAGTCAAAGTCAAAGAGGATTATTTAAATAATAAAGTGAAGTGACAAAGTCAAAGAGGATTATTTAAATAATAAAGTGAAGTGACAATTTCAAAGAGGATTATTTAAATAATAAAGTGAAGTGACAAAATCAAAGAGGATTATTTAAATAATAAAGTGAAGTGACAAAGTCAAGAGGATTATTTAAATAATAAAGTAAATGGAGAAATTTCTAATTATGGAAAGTGGTTATAAGAAGGTTACCCTAAAATGAGGAAAATGGGTTAAGTGGTCAAGTGGCTATTGGATACATGGACAAGTGGCAAATTGGGAAAAGTTGGACATAGGTGACTATATGGACAAAGTGGCCTAGAAGATGCTTCTAAGGAAGCTACTTGGAGAGTATAAATAAGAGGCAAGGCTCTCTCATTTTAATCACGCTTGAGCATATTGAATATCTATAGGTGAAAGAGGTAACCAAAGGATATCTAAGCTTAATTTCAGAGGGAAGGTGAAGTAAAGAAGCTTGAAATTCAAGGGAGGATAAATTCTTTTGCTGATGCTTTCTAAGGTATGTTATTTACAGACCATCTTACCATTTTCGCAATAATTTGTTTCCTATAATGATTCAGACCTTGAAATTGGGAGGCCATTGAGGAAACATATCCAAGTAGTTGTGGTACGAATTTCATCTTGTGGGTCGTCGTATTTTTGGAGCTACACTCCATGGAAAATAGGGTTTGTGGCTTGTCCTGAAACTAGTCTAAAACAGGTGTTTCAGGTAAAAACATCATAACTTCTTCATAACATATCCAAATTCAGTAAGACCAAATGTGTTGGTTAGAGTACATTTTTTAGTATTCTATGTAAAAAATTTAGATCCTTACAACAAATATTCTGTGTGGGGCACGCTCTACAAGTTTGCTCTCTAGAATAAGCCAAAATTCAACAAGGTGTGTCATTTTTGCTATAACTCATTTTCTGAGAGGTTCCAAGTAGTGACACCTAGAGGAATTGCATAAAACACACTAAAGAACATTGTGTACTATTTTCATATATTTATTCATTACAGGTACATAGTTATGATTATTTCAAGTTAGGGTTGTTGACTAATCCAAAACTAGTCATGTGAGACTAAAGTAAAGTTTGATGAAAATGCTAGTCTCTTGTTGTTAAAGTTAAGGAAGGTTTGCAGGTTGAGGTACAGGTTGGTTCATGTTTGATGCACTTGTTTATGGTACAAGTTGATTACAGGTTGTTTGGTACAAGTTGGTGCATGGTTGATGCACTTGTTTATGGTACAGGTTGATTATAGGTTGAGGTACAAGTTGATGCATGGTTGATACATGGTTCAGGTTATTGGTACAGGTTGTTTGGTGCAGGTTTACAATAGTATATCTCACAGTGATAGTGTGACAGTGGTTCCATCATTCTACTTATACATCAGGGCGGTTGGACGGGGCAAGGACAGGTGGTTGTAGCCACCTTCTGGTTGTAGCCAGAGAACATAGAGGGTTTTAGCCTCCTTCTAGTTGTAGCCAGAGAATTGGGGAGTTGGAGCTTCCCTCTGGTTGTAGCCTGAGAAACTAGGGGGTTCGAGTCTCCTTCCAGTTGCAGCTAGAAAACAAAGGAAGTTGGTGCTTCAATGAATTTGATTCTTCAAGACATATAAGAAAAATCATTATGTGGTTTTCTCCTGCTTTGGGTTTCCATGTAAAAACATTGGTGTACTGTGTATTTCTATGATTGTTCATTTGTTCATTGTTTATTTACTCTGAAAATATTGAATGATAATGATACATTGATATAACACTTGCATTATATGGTTAAAAAGGATTAGATTGTTCTATTATTGATTCACCCCCCCTCTTAGTAATCGAACAATTGGTATCAGAAAAAGTTCCTTCAGAAATTAGTTTAACCATTGAAAGGTAGATCATGAAGAGAAACAACATGTATAAAAATGGAATACCACAGTTTCATGGACAGAAGTATGCATTTTGGAGCATAAGGATGAAATATACAGGCACAGGGATTTGAAATTTGTCAATCAATTGTAAATGGATACACAGCACCACCAGTTCCGCCGACAAATGACAAAGCATTGAAACTCGGTCAGAATAATTCCAAAGTCATAAATGCATTTCTGAATGGTCTTGGAGAATCGATGTTCACCAAAGTTGCACATTGTAAATCCGCTAAAGAGATTTGGGACAGACTTTGAAATATTTATGAAGGAGATTCAAAATTCAAAGCAGCAAAGCTTCAAACTTACAAAGGTCAGTTTGAACAACTAAAGATGAAGGAAGATAAGAACATTGAAACTTACTTTTCACGAGTCGAAGAAACAGTAAATGCAATCTTGGGATTAGGAGAAGAAATAAAAGAATCTGTAATTGTTCAAGAGGTACTAAGATTTCTTCCTATGAGATTTGACCCTAAGATATCAATACTAGAAGAAAGAGAAGATCTAAACTCAATAAGCATGGATGAACTACATGGAATATTCACAGCATATGAAATGAGAATTGAACACGAAAATCCAGTTATAAAAGAAGCAACCTTCAAAGCATCCAAAAGGACAAAGCAAAAGGGAAAGAAAAAATAAAAAGAACATAGCAGCAGTAGTGACGTCTCGGAAGATGATGAAGAAGTGGTCAACTTTGTCAGAAGATTGAACAAGGGAACCAACGGCAGATATAGAGGTAAGCTTCCTTTGATTTGTTTTAATTGTGATGGTATTGATCATTTTGCTAACAAATGTCCTCATAAGAAAAGAAAAAGAAATGATGAAGGTTACTCAAATATAAAACAAACATATAAAGGAAAAAGAACCACAAATAAAGTTTTCAAGAAAATATTATGCACCAAAGAAGACATATCATCATCGGATGAAGATGAAGTCAATGACAGTGAGACGAAAATATTTATGTTCATGGCAGTAGAAGACTCTGATAAAGGAGACTCCGAAGAAAAATATTAAGAGGCCAAAGAAGAATATGAAGAGGCAAAAGTTGACTACCGAGAAGAATTGTTGTGTGCCATAGAAGTTATCAGAAGATAAAACAAGAAAAACAAGAAACTACAAGTAGAACTAGACAAGAATGAAGACACTCATGAACTAGAACAAATGATCACAAATTTGAAGGTTCAAATTGAAGAAGATAAAAGAATTGAAGAAGCACTCAAAGAACAGCTAGAAGGAAGAGACGGGATCATTAGAAATTTAGAAGCAGAAATTGTCACATTAAGAAAGGATCTTCAAAAGAAAAATATGCAGAATAGCTCAAAATTTTTGAATGACATTATCAGCAGTCAAAAACCTCATCATGACAAGTCCGGACTTGGATACAATCAGACGGAAAATGGATCAAGCTCCAAAACAACTAGAACAATAAACATATTCAAAAATCTATGTAGAAACAATCAAAGGGGATAGGAAGGTCTACAAAGAAAATTACAGGGGCACTCCTCCATCGAGAAGATTCATATTTCAAAATCAATGACCGACAAAAACACATAGGCCTCAGGAAGAAGAAGAATTCATAAGAGTGCCTCCTTTCAAAAGATCTACAACTCTCGGGTATCAAACTATCTTTTTTGGTTTATGTTATGCATGTAATAATTTTGGACATAAATTTGTGAATTGAATATCTAACAACAGGAACATAAACAACTTTGAGAGTCATACACAAAAGGGTTATCCAAAAAGGCCTAGTGAAACATAGAGAAGAAGTTACAACTGGTTTGAATATTTGAGCACTAAAGTGGAATGTTGCAAATGTAACAACTTTGGACACATGGCCAAATATTGCAGAATGACATTCCCTTCTAGAGAACCACAACAAAACAACAAGATTCACAGACAGGAACCTCAAAAAAGGACATGGATAAGAAAGCAGAATCAATATAGCAATGAAGAATGCACACTCTCTCTACAAGCTAAGAAGAAGAAACATGGTTGGTATGTTGACAGTGGTTGTTCAAAGCACATGACAGATGATAGAGACATGTTTCTTACATCAAGAAAGGAAAGAGATGGATCAGTCTCCTTTGGAAATGATGATTCAGCTAAAATCATTGGAAAAGGCACAGTCGGAATTGGGAACAAGAATACCAAGGCAGAAAATGTTCTACTAGTAGAAGATATGAAACGTAATCTTCTAAGTGTGAGTCAAATGTGTGACCAAGGTCATAAATTTACTTTCGATTCACAAAAGTGCGAGATAAGAAAAGAAGGTTCAGGAAAATTGATTGCAACATCTACGAGAACTTCGAGCAACATATATGTATTAAGTGAAATTGGAAATGAAAAGTGTTGACTAGGAAAGGAAGATGAAAGTTGTCTATGGCACAGAAGAATGGGTCACATACATTTTGATAACCATGTCAAAGTCGGAAAAAGGGAAGTAGTTAGAGAAATTCCCCAAATCACGAAACCAACCAACACTTTATGCAAGCATTGTCAACAAGGAAAGCAAACAAAGACTAGGTTTAAATCAAAATAATATTCAACGATGAGACCACTAGAAATTGTTCATGTTGATCTAGTTGTACCAACTACAACAAAAGGTTTAAAAGGTGAGAAATATTTTATGTTATTAGTTGATGATTATACAAGAATGATTGCAGTTTGTTTTCTCAGGAATAAGTCAGAAGCTTTTGAAAACTTCAAGGTCTAAAAGGAAATGGTTGAAATTGAAATGGATTCAAAAATCAAATTCTTGAGACATGATAATGGAGGAGAGTTCACTTCAAAGGAATTTATGGACTACTACAGCAGGCATGGAATAAAAATGAAATTCTTCATTGCTAGGACACCTCAACAAAATGGATTTGTTGAAAGAAAGAACATCACAATACAGGAAATGTCTCAAACAATGCTAATGGATTCCAAATTGATAGATATCTTTTGGACACGGGCAGTGCATACAGCAATTCACATTCAAAACATAGTAATGCTCAGAAACAACACTGACAAAACTCCCTACGAGCTATGGAAAGGAAGACCAGCAAATGTGAAGAACTTTAGAGTTTTTGGAAGTAAATGTTACATCAAAAGAGAAGATGGAAGAATGGGAAAGTTTGACTCTCATGTGGACAAAGGAGTACTTGTTGGTTACTCAAGTACAAGGAAATGATACAAGTTTTACAACCTGAGATTGAACAAAGTTGTGGAAATCATTAATGTAACAATTGATGAAACAGGTAGACAAGAATTAAAGGAAGAAGAAAATGAATCAATGGAACAGCTTTACAAAGAAGAAGTAGAAGATGAAAAAAAAGTAGAAGGGGAAGATGAAGAGGATCTGACAGAAGCAGAAGAGAAAGTTCAGCAAGTGCCTCCAAAGACACCTAGCAGATGAGTACAAAAGAATCATCCTTCAGATCAAATTATCAGAAACAAAGATGCAGGAGTTGAGACTAGAAGAAGAATTCGTTCACCAGAACAAACGCACCTAGAACTCTCATCTATAATTGAACCAACCTGTTTTGAAGAGGCCAGTAAGGATGAGTTTTGGAATAAGGCCGTGGATGAAGAATTGGATCAAATAGATAAAAATAACACTTGGGAATTGGTTCCAAGACCAAAGGATAAGAATGTGATCGACACAAAGTGAGTATACAGGAATAAATTGAATGAAGATGGACAGGTTACAAGGAACAAAGATATATTGGTATGTAAAGGATATGCACAGGTTGAAGGAATCGACTTTGAAGAGACATTTTCCCCAGTTTCCATAATGGAATCAATTCGATTTCTTTTAGCTTATGCATGCTCCAAAAATATTAAAGTGTATCAAATGGACGTAAAATCATCTTTTATGAATGGGGAACTTGAAGAAGAAGTCTACATTGAACAACCAAAAGGATTTCAATTGTCAGAGAAAGTAGATTATGTGTGTAAATTAAAGAAGGCCTTGTATGGTCTAAAACAGGCTCCTAGAGCATGGTACTCTAGACTGGATAAATATTTACAGCAGGCAAGGTTCAGAAAAGGAAGTACAGACAACAACCTCTACATCAAGGTAAATCAAGATAGTATTTTATTAATTGAAGTTTATATTGATGATATTGTTTTTGGAAGTACCGATGACAGGTTAAGCCAGAAATTTGCAAAGGACGTGCAGAATGATTTTGAAATGTCATTACTTTGAGAACTATCCTTCTTTCTGGGTCTTCAGATACGTCAAAGCAACCAAGGAATTTTTATTTCTCAAACCAAGTATATCAGAGAAATTTTAAAGAAGTTCGGAATGGAAGATTGCAAACCAGTTATCACTCCCATCCAAACCAGTTGCAAATTGAGCAAAGATGATGATTCAAAGTCTACAGATCAGAGGCAATAAAGGTCAATTATTGGTAGTCTACTATATGTGACAGCATCTAGACCAGATGTAATGCAGGCAGTTGGACAAGTGGCACGATTTCAAGCAACACTAAAGGAATCACATGTATTAGCAGTGAAGAGAATTTTCAGATATTTCAAAGGAACAGAAGAGTTTGGATTATGGTATCCAAAAGGAAAGGATCTATCACTTATTGCCTACATAGATGCAGATTAGGCAAGTTTCATTGATGACTGGCGAAGCACCAGTGGAGCAACGTTCTACTTGGGTGAGTTTTTAGTATCATGGCTAAGCAAGAAACAATCATCAGTATATTTATCTACAGCCCGGGCAGAGTATATTGTAGCAGCAGCGTGTTGTACACAGGTTCTATGGATCAAACAAACTCTAACAGATATATAGGTTGAGTATGATGAACCCAATCCAATCTATTGTGTTAATACAAGCGCCATCAGTATATAAAAGAACCCGGTGATGCACTCCAAGACGAAGCACATTCCAATCAAGTATTACTTTCTACGGGAACAAGTTGCAGAAAAGAACATCAGAGTTGAATATGTGGGCACAAAAGAATAAGTGGCAGACATCTTTACAAAACTGCTTCCACAAGAATCCTTTGAGTATCTTCGCCAGATACTCGGAGTTATTTCTACTCCAAAATGAATGTTTTTGGATGCTTATCTTATATGTCTTAGATGTCCACGAGGAAGCACCATAAAGAGGACAGTTCAGGTTGGAAGATCAAACGAGTTAGTTAGGGGGAGCAACCCTAAATGGAAAGATACCTTTGTCATTGATGAAAAAGGAGGAGATATTTATCATATGCAGAGTACATAGGCATGGTTCCAGGGGAAGCGTTGGTCATAAAGATGTAGGCATGGTTCCAGGGGGAGCATGAGTGTTATGATTTCGGCATTGCATCAAAGTGTTTCCATCAATTCCAAAGGGGGAGATTGTTGATTAATTGGGTTGGTTTTCATTGATGTCAACCCTTGAAGAAATTACGGTAGTGAATTCCAATAGCACAAACGTTTGGGTAATGGACCCAAGTTTGTTTGATGTATAATGGTATGATTTTTTATATATTTGCAGGTAAGACTATTCTAGATAGATTGTACATGTCATGCCATCTATGGTGGTATGTGGAAGGTCACATTACTCCTCACGGTTTGAGATTTATAGCCTTACGAAGTTGAACGACACTCATATGATTGGCTTGAAACCCCAAAAGGTCAAAGAAGTTAAAGTGCTTAAGAAATTATTTAAATAATAAAGTGAAGTGACAAAGTCAAAGAGGATTATTTAAATAATAAAGTGAAGTGACAAAGTCAAAGAGGATTATTTAAGTAGTAAAGTGAAGTGACAAAGTCAAAGAGGATTATTTAAATAATAAATTGAAATGACAATTTCAAAGAGGATTATTTAAATAA
>ML795411.1:438481-455471 GCA_009831015.1 Picea engelmannii
CTAAGACAAAATGGTGGAGAAAAGGATGGAAGACATGATTCATGAGGCTTTGGAAGGTGGAGGGGGCATTACACAAGCCAAAGGGCATGACCAAAAACTCATAGTGGCCCTCATGAGTTCTAAAGGAAGTCTTGGGGATATCTTCCTCTTTCATACATATCTGGCGGTAGCCCAAACGAATATCCAGTTTAGTGAAGAATTGGGCGACAGTCAATTCATCCAGGAGGTCATCAATGACAGGAATGGGGAATTTGTCTTTGATGGTAAGTTTGTTGAGGGCACGGAAGTCAGGACACATTCGCCAAGAACCTTCTTTCTTTAGGACCATGACCACAGGAGATGAATAGGGGCTCGTACTAGGGCGGATAACGCCTGCATTAAGGAGTTCCTGGGCCATTTTCTCAATTTCATTTTTTTGCGAAAAGGGGTGACGATACAGACAGATATTGGGAGGAAGGCTTCCTGGTACAAGGGGAATGGAATGATCATGAACACCACAGGAAGGAGGGAGGCCTTGGGGAGTGGAAAATACCAATTGATGTTTAGAAAGGATGGATTGGAGGTCTTGCGGTACCGAGGGTGTCTATCTTCATTGTATGGCATGGATTTGGGCGATAACACCAGAATGACCCTTTTTGAGCATCTTTTCCATGCGATGGGAACTAATGATCTCAGGTGAAGCATCGGTGATGCCTTGGAACTTATATCGGTGGCCCTTCTGGTCGAATTGCATGGTTAAGTCTTTAAAATCCATGAGAATGGGACCCAAAGTCCTTAGCCAATCTGCACCCAGCACAATGTCACAACCTCCCATGTCGATAGCAAACATATGGGATTTCAGGTGGTAGTCACCAATTTGGAGAAGAACATTTTCACAACGCCCTCCACATTTCATGGAACCACCATTGGCAATCATGATTTGAAAATTATTGACAGCATGGATGTAGCAATGAGTTTCTTGGGCAATGCGGCGATGAATAAAATTATAGGTGCTGCCACTATCAACCAGAATGATGACCTTCCGATGCTTGATGTAACCGATTAGCTTGAGGTTTTGGGGAGCGAAGAAGCCAATGAGAGCATTGAGGGAAATGACTGGTTCTACTTCGGGAGGGTCTAATGGAGGGGTTATGTCAGTGGGTTCAGGTGGTTCAAACATAGAGGGAGTTTCTTCATCTTCTTCTGAAATCTCCTTGGAGATGGCCATAAAAATATTTTGTTCTTTACACTTGTGGCCCTGGAAATATTTGTCATCGCAGTTATAACAAAGGCCTTTGAGTTGGCGTTCATCCATTTTAGCCCGGGTCAATTTTTGGATATTTAGTGGAGCAGAGGGAGCAGTGGGATTTACTAGTTTAATGCGAGGGATGAAGGAGGGTTTGTGGTTTTGAGAAGATACAACTTTTTGTGCTTCTTTATCTCTTTTGGTAGCCTCCACCCAACTCTCAGGCCGATCCATGAGGACATGGGACCGAATTTCATCCTTGAGGTCGCTGATAAAACACTCTCGGAAAAAGGCATCAGACATGCCCTTTGTTCTAAAAGCCAGGCGCTCAAAGGCAGCTATAAAGTCTTCCATTATTCCTAATTGTTTCAACTTTTTCAAATGGCCCAAATGGTTGGTGTCAGTGTCAAAGCGTTCATAAAGCTCTGCCACAAATTGTGTCCAAGCAATATACCCTTGACGCGAATTTTTTCTCCATTGCCACCATTGCCAACGTTCTTGATCTAGATGGAGAACACCATACCGGAGTTTGGCCCAAGTCATATGTAATGATGTATAAAGAGAAGTAATGTTCCATTTGGGTTACCCAACTAATGGGGTCTGAGCCATCAAATTTGGTCACATCCACCCGTGGAAGGCGTAGGTCACATTGAAAGTGATGGTTCGGCAAGGTATGGGAATGAGAGGAATGGTCACCTTCAGTATGTGGGGGTGAGGAAGAGGAAGGGTTATCTGTAGGGATATGCAGTTTGGTGTAGAGTGCTGAAAAGACTGATTCAAGTTGGGTGGTGTGGTCTTATTTGATTTCGCACATTGAGGACTGCATGGTTGTATTGATGGTGGCAACATTGGCACTGAGTTGTTTCACTTCTCGTTGGGTCTCAATGAGACCATATTGCAAGGTGTTGAATCAAGCTTCCAAGTCTTGGCTACTAGTATGGGCCATGAGGATGGGGGAACTGAAAAGGGGCAGGCGGGGTAAAAAACTTTTTCCGAAAAAATGATATGGATGAATGTGATAAGGGCGAAGAGATGAATTTAATGGAATAGGTCTGAAATAATGGTGAAAATTTTTCCAGACTTTTTTTTTTTTTTAATAGAGTTATACTCTGGTCTGAAGAATATTGCAGAGAGGAAATTCCCAAATGCTTAACTAGAAATAAATGTGTATTTACTTTGCAACCCGAACATAGTTGTGCGGCAATAGAACTTGTTTGTTTTAATTTGTTTATGTTTTTGTCCCCCAAGGGTTAGGTATTCAAGGGTTTTCCCTATGTTATAGCTTTTTGATATATGTGTGGGGTCCAACAGTTGTACTCGGCCCAATATCTCAGGGCACTAACTAAGGAGGATAGATCGTACCCTTAGTCGTACTACCCGACTACCCATGTACTAGAGAGCATCTTCCCGAGTGTTGTTCTTGGTGACACTATAGCAGTCAAGCGACCGATCGGTTTATCTAAAGAGGGCTTCATGTAATCTAGGTCGATCCGTACACAAGTGTTGTATGATGCGCTACCACTCAAAGGGGTACCAATAGGGGTTACAAGGGTGGCCAACAGAGGTGCGCTTAAGTACCACTTGTATTTCCTGTGTGTATGAATCCCTCAACCATAGGTTTATGCGCATAACGACAGATCTTTGTCGCTTAAAGACACCAGAATACGTCTCTACCCTGGAAAAAAAAATTAACCCACACTTTCTGCCAAGGAAAGTGCTCTGATACCACTTGTAATATACCAGATATAAAATGTATGCAAAACAGAAATAAAATGCTAGTAATGGAAAAATAACAGCAATATAACCAGAACATTCACCACAATAACACTGAAATGATATAAGAATAACAACAGAAATAGCACTTTGAATCTGAAAGCAATGTTCACGGGCCTCTTCGAGGGGGCAATCTCCAGTTGAGCAGAGCTCTATTACAATAATATCTAAGCTAGGGTTCTCATACCCTCGACTCCTATTTATACTAAAAAGAAGCATCTAGATGAAGATCCTTCTAGAAGCGGAAGCTTCTATTAGGTCTTCTTACATCTGCCTTATTCTATTTTATTGAAAGGCCTTATTAATATTGACCTTTATTACATCTGAATATATTGTTCTACATATGTGCGGGTTAGGACCCTAACATTTTCCCTGTCCTATCGCCCTAAAATACAAGTGTAAACCAACTATCACTACCACAATCACTACCACTGTCATTGCCACTGTCACTACCACTGTCACATCAACCTATACTTATCAACATGTCACTATATCCAACCTTTCATTGTCAACCTGTCCAACCTGTCATTGTCATTGATTTCCAACCAGATCCTCTCACATGAATCATATACCAAGGACACCTCTCAACTAGATGTCTAACATCACCGACACATGCCTCTACCAAGCATGTACCAAGATCACCAACATACCATCACAAGATATGTGTCTCAACCATGTACCAAATCATGTACCAAACCATCAACCTATACCATACCAAGCATCAATTGTCTATCACAACATGTACCACAACAAGTGCATCAACCATGCACCAACACCTATATTAAATATGCATCAACCATGCACCAACACATGTACCAAACCATTCACCAACACCTATGACAAATCGTGCATCAACCATGCACCATAACATATACCATATGCCTCAACCATCAACCATGTACATCAAAACCATCCCAAGTACCAATCATGTACCATACATATCACATCAAGAACATGTGTGCATTCTCAAGAACATGCACACATTCATGCTCACCCCATTGCCACATGTTGTTTCCATCAACTTCATGTACATGCCCAAAAGTTTTATTGGTTATAGTAGCATTTCAATGAATTTAATAAGTTGTTATTGTACAAATTATAATATTTATCTAATAAGGACAAGTTGATTTGATATTATTTTGTGTTAGGATTTGTAAATTAAAATCATTGAATTTATATGGTGCAATGATTCTAACAATAATAGAGTACAAAATGATTCGGTGCATTGATTTTAATAATGATATAATGTAAAACAATTAGCAGAATCTAGGTCATTATCTTTTCATTAGTTGGATTTGATGTTATATTGAAATAATTAATCCAATAGATTTATTTCAATGATAATAATAGTTCAAACTTAGTCGTAATATTGATTTCAGTAACAATACATCTTGGTGCATAGATTTCATCAATGATACTGTGCAAAATAGCTAGGTGAAGTGATTTTAGTAATGCTACAATTTAAAATGGTATGTTGCATTAGTTTTAGGGATGATAAAGTGAAAAAAAATGTGTTTCTACATTGATTTCAGGTTCAATGATACAATGTAAAATGGTATCTTGCATTGATTTTATCAATGTCGCAATGCAAAATAATTTATTAATGCATTGATTTCAATAATTATTTGTTGTATTAAGAGATTTCTTGTATTTGGAGGAATATGTCTTGTAATATTTGTATTCAAGAGACACAAAAGAGGCTTAGGCAATGCTCCTAAGAATTTTTGTTGTACATGGAGACGTTAATGAGACCCTTGGCTATATATAATCCAATGAGATTATAAATATTTCCATTAGGACTCATCTTGGATAGATCATTGGTTATCACTTTTTTTACCCAATTCTCACCACTACAACTAGTTTAGATCCATATTAACCCTATATTTATCAAGCATTAAGAGGGATCAAATCCCTCAAGATGAAAACCTCATTTTCTTCACCCTATAAAAGGTTTCAACCTAGAGAGATTTGATCCTTCTTAGAACTTTATAGATTCAAGGTTAATATGGATTTAAGCTAACTTTAAACATCATATCAATGACCAAATGGTTTTTAACTTCAGCATTACACTAAACTCATACACCATCATTAGAGGGTTTTTGGACCCTCTAAAATAATTTTGTAATTCCACACATAAGTAGCTCCACATGTGTGAGTAATGGCATTTGATGTGGCATCCACTTGGTACCAAGGTTGATTCATATTTGATCATTATATAATTTGTCATCGATCTCGCTACTTTCTGGGTGGAAAAAATTGGAGGAAGCAACTTACAGAGCCATTTTAGTGACAACTCCCAATTTGGAAAATTAGGTCCAAAAAATTGTTTGAAATATTCCAAAGCCATTTTGAGGCATCAATGAAACTTTTTTTGGGTCCAACCCCTACTTTCAAGAAATATTCCATGTTCTACAAAGTGAATCATTTCCAACAATGCAAGAGTCGCCTCAATCGGAGCCCGCATGCAAAAGTTATTCCTCCCGCAAGTTGACCTACCATGTTGACCACCATGGAACGAGAGGATGCCACGTCATCCTTCGTTACTCACACATATGGGGCTAGCCATGTGTGGAATTTTAAGAAAATTCTATAAGGTCCAAAACCTTGTCATAATTGATGGTTGAGAAAGTCAAAACCCTACTCATAGATGGATATGAGGCTATGTTAAATATTGGGCTGCTAGGAGGAGAAGGGGTTCCATTATTTTGTATTGTATCTTGTTCCATACTGATAAAAAAATCTAAGAGTGTTATTTTGTTAGCATAACAAAGGAGGAGGAGGATTCTATATCAGTCCTTCGAGCCACAATGTCAAAAGGCAACTCCATAGTGAGTTCCCATTCCTTTGTATGTGCATTTTATAATTGAATCAAAGAGAGAAGAGCATAGGCCTAACCTTCTAGCAGGGTTTTTGATCCAGATTTATGCAGGAACACAATGGAATACATAAATACACATAAACGTAGAGATGCAGTGGAAGTAAAAATTCATTTCATCAACAACAAATGACTGAAATATGCTTACAGACAGAATGGAAATAAAATAGCTAGGGCATTGGTAGCTTATTTATGAGAAGAGATGTGGCAGCTACTGGCCTCTGAACTCTGTATTACAATGAGGCTCGAAGGCCTATATATTATTGAGAAACAATGGAAAACCCTAAGCATCCAAAAACCCAACCCTAGGAGATGAAACGCTGGAATATGGGCCACGTTGGGGTTGGTACATCAATTTCTCGGGGTCATAACTTTGGCATACTATCTCTGTTTGACGCACATGATACATCGTTAGAAATATCTATCTGAAGACTACACTGCTGACAGCGAATATCGAGTCCGGAATGGACTTATATTTCCATAGCATTCATGCCCAAAAAACGTCATTTAGGGCGTCAAAACGGCTTCGGAAGTTCAGGACCCGAAAAACTGCTAAAAATAGTAAATTGTGCTACAATTAAGGAAAATGAAAAACCAAAAGAAACAATGGTGTGGGTCCAAGTGGAATAGGCAGGTGGCCACCAATATCCACCTGGATCAGTTTTCTCTTGTATTGGGTTTCCCAAGTCAAATCTTGTGTTCATTTGTGTGGATGGTGTGTATTTTGTTTTTGTTATTTCATTTTATATTTCAGTTATTTCTTAAATCCAAACAATAACCTAGAGATAATAAATCTAGTATATATGGAAATAAACTGCCTAAATCTAAGATTTCATAATATTATCACATATGTTGTGAAAAACTATTCAGTGGAATATCCACGACAATTTATAGATCAATGGTGGTCAACAAGATAGGTCAACTTACAAGAGGTATAACTTACTCATATGAACTCTGATTGAGGTGATTTTTATGATGTTGGAAACCTCTCAATGTGTATAAAAAATTCAATATGTTATGGGATATATTTGCAAAGTTTTCACCCAAAAAAGGGGTGTTTAATTCCTCAAATGGTGATCCAAGTGGATATTGGTGGCCACCCACCTATTCCAATTGGCTCCTCTTGTCAATTTTTAGTTCATCACGTTCTTTTGTACTTCTTTGTAATTGTGGGTTCTACACTTTTGGGGTTGTCTGAATCCTTACACATCTTCCAAGTGGGTATTGGTGGCCTCTCATCTAATCCAATTGGATTATTTTGTATGTTTTCATGTCAGCACATCTTGTCGTACTTCCAGGGCCATTTAGGAGCCCTAAACAGTGTTTTTTTGGCTTGCCACAGTCAAATTGTGAATAATGTCAAAGTTTGACGGCATAATGTGTATTTCTCTAAAATACCTTTCCAATGGGTTATCATGCGCCTAAAATGAAGGTCGTATGCAAACGTTATGACCCCAGGAAGTTGAGGTACCAAATTACCCATAAGGGCCCACATGACTTTTAGTGTTTCACCTCCTAGGGTTAGTTTTTTTTATGTCTAGGAATTTGGAATTCATGAGTAATATTAAAAAGGCCTTTGGAGCCTCATTGTAATCATTTTTCTCAGAAGGATGCACGTAGCAGCCACAGCTCTTCTCAAAGATAGCTACCACCATTCGAGCTAATGTTTCAGTTCTGCAATTTTACAGTTTCAACCTATTTCATTTATTCAATAGAAGATATTGTTCATTGGATATCTTTGTTGTTCTTCATATCTTTGTGTTTATTGTATTCAGTTTGTTAATCAGTTTGTTCTGCTCCTAAATCTGAATCAGTGGTATTAGAGCATTCTGCTCTTCATTTATTTTTCTTCGTGCTTGTCCCCGACAAAATCTGGGTACAAGAAGTTGGGACTTGAACCAATTGATTCGTTGCAATATCGGTCATGCCGAGATCGACAACAACCCATGGGAGACAAAAAGAAAGATGATGGATCATGAGATTATTTTAAAATATTTCTCAAGGAAGCCCTTGCGAGACAAAGGAACGAAATGATAGACAACTTTGTGCAGATTCTTCGGCGGTTTCCCACGGGAGAGTCATCTTCATCAAGCATCCATGCAACACCCTTCAAGGTACATGTAAATTTTTATATTCCATTATTTTAAGGACTGATAGATGCAATGTTGTAGATAAATGGTTGAATCTGCTCGAAGGGTATTTTTCGGTCCATAATTTTTCCGATAGGGAAATGATTACTTTTGCACTCCTCAAGGTCCTCCCCCATGTTAAGGATTGGTGGGACACTTACTATGAGAAAAGGGCCATAGAGGAATCTGCAACATTTGTGTTTTCCCCTACATGGGATTCCTTCCAGGATGTCATTAAAGAACAGCACTACCCTGTTGGAAGCTACGAGCACCAGTACAGCAGATGGACCACTCTGTGTCAAGAAAGGGACCAGATAGTACCAGATTTCACCAATATTTTCCATACCCTACGCACCAAGTTGGGTATCAAAGACTATGAGCGACATATGGTGCTAAAATACCGTGAATGTTTTCTTAGATACATTCAAACAGAAATGGAGTTTCTGGACATCATCTCATTGGGTACGGCTTATAGATATGTTGTCAAGATCGAGCAGAAATTTAAGCGGAAGAGGCGAGAGTTTGGATCTGCAAACTCCTCACAGTCAAAGCAAGGTAAAGGCGGCCCCAACCCACACAAAAAGGGACAGAGAAAAGATGGCCACTCTCAGGAAAATCAGTCCAATCCACAACACAAGAAGAGCAATGAGAAGACGAAGAAGGACACAAGAAAATGGTGTGAATACCACAA
Source organism: Picea engelmannii (assembly GCA_009831015.1). Lineage (NCBI taxonomy): Eukaryota > Viridiplantae > Streptophyta > Pinopsida > Pinales > Pinaceae > Picea > Picea engelmannii. The sequence continues at coordinate 447,175 of ML795411.1, forward strand.
AATCCCTTGGCACAACACTGAAGAATGTTGCTCCAAGTAGTCACTCATGGCTGAGATGAACGCTTTCGAGTCAGATGTTGATTATGATTCTGAATCAAATCTAGAAGGAGGGAAGCAGATTATCGATGATGAACCCAGTGCCACCGTCGCTACCACCAAAGTACAGCCAAGCGAACCAAAAGAAGCAAAGGGAGGGGAATGAATATTTCACTCATAGATGTGGGTAAAGGGGGCTCCACTTCATTTCATTGTCGATAGAAGAAGTCAGAAGAACTTGATCTCAGTAGAGGTCATCAAGCGGTTGGACCTGTCGATGACACCACACCCATAACCCTACACCAAAGGATGCCTTTGCCAAGGAATATATCTATGTGTCAGCCAGCAGTGTCGTCTTCCCTATGGCATCAAGCCCTTCAAAGATGAGGTATTGTGTGATATTTCTCCCCTTGAATTTTTTTATGTTCTTTTAGGACAACCATATTTGTGGAAGTGTCATGCTGTGTATGAGTCTAGACCCCACAGTTCTATTATTAATTTGGGTAGACAATTGTACAGGATACCAGAGGTAGCATTGTCTACCGCTATTTCTTTAATCTATGCTAAGAAATGCAGTAACGTCATTTGACAGACCGGGAAGTTCGTCTTCTTTGTGATCCGTGCTCACAGTAAGAAAAAGGTCATTGCCACATCTGTGGCCTCTACATAGAGCCTTTCTTTGTAGCAAAAGCAAGTGGACGAAATCATGGAAGAGTAGAGAAACATATTCTCCTCACCCACTGGGGTACCGATGCACTACCAAGTCAAGCATCCAATTGATCTAAACCCTGGTGCACCTCTACCTAATGGGTCATTCTATCGTCGCTCGTTGATGGAAAATGACGAAATCAAGCATCAAATACAAGAGCTTATTCAAAAGGGGCACATCATACCCAAATCCTCCCCTTGCAGAATCTTGATTGTACTAGAGCAGAAGAAGGACGAAACTTGGCGGCTCTACATTGATTACAGAGCATTAAAAAAAATCATAGTCAGAAACCAGTACCCAATTCCCAGGATTGATGACCTTCTTTACCAACTCAAGGGGGAAAATTTCTTCAAAAAGATTGACCTAAAGTCTGGCTACCACCAGGTTCCCATCGAATCAACTAATGTCTAGAAGACAACTTTCAAATATAAAGAAGGTCTTTGCGAATGGTTGTTCATGCCCTTTGGCCTAACAAATGCACCAGCCACTTTCATGAGTTTGTGGATGATGTATTGAGACCCTTCACCAACTCTTTTGTGGTGGTATATTTGGATGACATCCTCATCTTTAGCAGAACTTGGGAGGAGCACATGTGGCATATTCAATAGGTCTTGAGCACTCTGCGGCAGCACAAACTATATGCCAACTTGGAAAAATGTTCCTTTGGCATGAACAAGGTCCAATACTTGGGATACATTGTTGAGGAGCATGGGGTACATGTCGATCCTGCTATGATCCAAGTCATCCATGACTAGCCAAAATCGACCACACTAACCGTGCTTCGGAGCTTCTTAGGACTGGTCAATTTATACTGACAGTTCATGTTGAGATTCTCCCATATTGCATGGGCCCTCAGCCACGTGACCAAGGGAGATGGTAGGGAAAAGATCCTATGGGAAAGGTACAACAACAAGCATTTGATGATTTGAATTATCACTTATGCTCAGCTCTGGTACTCTCCTTTCCTGATCTACAACAACCGTTTGAGATTCTAACTGATGCATCTAACTATGTTGTAGGCGTAGTTATCACTCAGTATGGTCATACATTGGCATACCATAGTGAGACACTCTTAGATATTGTCTGGAAATACCCCACCTATGACAAGGAAATGTATTCCATTGTACAAGTCTATCGTCAATGGAAACATTACATTCTGGGAAAGGAGACGATCATCCACACTGATCACAAGCCTCTACAGTTCATTCAGACATAGGGGAAGTTGCAGAACTACCACCATCAAAAGTGGTCCACCTACCTACAACAATTCCATCTCAACATCAAGTATAAGACAGGGAGCACAAATCATGTCATTGACTGCCTCATTCAACCTCCCATAGTTTCACTCACCATCATGCTCCATTCCTATGGGCATGAGGCATCTGAGTGGCCCCAACTTTATCAACAAGATCCGAACTTTGCTACCACCTATCACCTCTTGGGTATAGGCGTGACTATCACCAATTTTCACATTCAGGATGGGATTTTATTCCATCTAGGCCATATTTGTGTTCCTGTAAGTGAGCGTGCAAAGTTGATTTGGGAATCCCACTATAGTCGGGTGGAAAGACATTTTGGCGTGGAGAGAATTGTGGTCGTTCTCCAGAAACATTTTTATTGGCCAAAACTTTGATAGGATGTCTGTAAGTATATCATATATTTCACTTCATCAACCATCAAGAAGCAAGGCTTATACACCCCTCTTTCTGCCCCTGAGAATCCTGGGGAATCCATCTCGATGGATTACATGTCTGGCCTTTTGTCCACCAAGCAAGGCAATGATTGTTTATTTGTGGTCATTGATCGGTTTTCAAAGATGGTCATCCTCACAGCCTGCAAGAAGAACATCACAGTGGCAGATACTGCCAAGCTCTACTTCGAACGAGTGTGGGTCCATTTTGGGATACCACAGACCATCATCTCTGACTGGGACAGCAGGTTCCTTGGCACATTTTGGTTGAGTCTCTGGTCACTGTTGGACACCAAGCTCACTAAATCCACCACTTTCCACCACCAAATAGGCGGTCAAATAGAGGTCGTCAATTGGATGATTGTTCACATTCTGCGCATGTACATCTCTAATCATCTATGTACATGGGATGAGAGTCTCCCCTATGTTCAGCACAGTTACAACAGGGCTCTCCATAGCTCCATCGGCCATAGCCCATTTCAGGTGGGATTGGGATTCCAACCCTTGGGTCCCATTGATGTTGCACTACCTCTGGAAACCACATAGAAAAACTCTTCCCATGTTCAGTATGAGACCAAAAAATCCACCAGATTCAATGAACGGGTTCAGCACATCCGCCAACAGGTCCAGGAGATTTTGCAAAAAGCCAATGCTAAGTACAAGAAGCACCATGATCAACACAAGGTACCACACCAGTTTCAATTTGGAGACAAGGTCTAGTTACACTTGCAGAAGGAGAGTCTTACAAGGCCCCATAGGAAGCTCTTCCCACTTCGTTGTGGGCCTTACACCATCACCAAGGTTGTGGGTAACAAATATTTTGAGCTTAACACTCCACCATTCCTTGGATCCTTCAGCCATATTTTCCACCATTATTAGACACCTCAAAGATCACAGAATAGTTGACACCAGCAGATCTCAACCCTAACTGCATGGAACATGCATCCACTGATCACATAGTGGAAACATAGGTCAAGGGCACTCACCAACCAAGGATCCATCTTTATTGGGTTTTCAAGGTAGGGAAACTCCTACACTAAGGCAAGTGGCTCACCTGGGGCTAAATCTAGCAGAATTTTCCTCACTTGATGGGGGAACTCAATGCAATGGAGACCACTACTTCCTAAGGGGGGAGGATTGATCCAGGTGGATATTCGTTGCCACCCACCTATTCCAACTAGCTCCTCTTATCAGTTTTTAGTTCAGCACGTTCTTCTATACTTCTTTGTAATTGTGGGTTCTACAATTCTGGGATTGTCTGAATCCCTACACATCTTCCAGGTGGATACTGGTGGCCTCTCACCTAATCCAACTAGCACATTTTGTATGTTTTCGTGTCATCACATCTTGTTGTACTTACATGGCCGTTTTGGAGCCCTAAGTAGTGTTTTTTTGGCTTGCCATAGTCAAATTGTAGACAAAGTCAGAGTTTGACGGTGTAATACATACTTCTCTAAAAAGACCTTTCCAACGGGCTATCACGCACCTAAAACGAAGGTTGTATGCAAAATTTACGACTCCGGGAAGTTGAGGTACCAACTTACCCATAGAGGCCCATTAAAAAGGCCTCTAGAGCCCCATTGTAATCATTATGCTCAGATGGATATGCTTAGCAGCCACATCTCTTCTCATAGATAGCTACCACCATTAGAGCATGTGTTTCAATTCTGCAATTTTACAGTTTCATCTTATTTCATTTATTCAATAAAAGATCTTGTTCACTGGATATTTGTGTTGTTCTTCGTATCTCTTTTTTATTGTATTCAGTTTGTTAATCAGTTCGTTCCGCTCCTAAATCCAGATCAAATGGGATCTGCAAGTATCAGGATCCCAAATCACCAAATAGGATCTACCCCTAAAATGGGTCCTACAATCCATTAGCTCCATTTTGTACACCCATAAATTACGAACATAGATGAAAAATTATATATGATCAATTTTGTATCAGCATGGGAAAATTTGCTTCAAGTGACTCTTATTTTGGTATGTATGTTTTATCCAAGGATGGTTTAACTCCCTATTTTCTTCTTGTGGAATGAGGGGTGAGCCTTTGTCTCGCAGAGGTCATGTTATAGTTCAATGGTTGATCTAGTTTCCTCAACCATGGTTGTGGGTTTGAATAAATTTGGGGCACTTTCTTGCTATAGATTATTGTGTTTACAGCTCTATTGAAAAAAAAAAAATCTATCGTGTTTCCTAGTAGTAGTTTTCTTCTGCAAGGTTGAAGTTTACATCCATGCATTTTTTTTTGAATTACAAAACTGTGAAAAAATATTATTTTCAAGTTCTACAATTTGTTAAATAGTGAACAAGACTTTCTTTAATATACATGCATATTTTTCATACTTCCATTTTTATTATTTGGGTTTGGTTTTCATTGTTCTCATTTTCACTTATTGTCTCTAGCATCATCCAATCAATATCATTGATTAATCCTTTCTCTTTCATTAATCTGTAATTGATTTTGGACCCCAAACTACTTGAAGTTGGGGTTAAATAGGAAGTCTACATTTCAAAATTTGTCATGTTATCTTAAGGCTTCATCTCATAAATTAACCTTGACTTGGTTGAATTCAATCTTTGAGAAGTAATCTTAGGCACTTGCTTAGACTTTATTATAAATCTACTCTTAAACAAATGAATTGAAAATATAAAAACTTGAGCATATTTTGTTCATATTTGATTTAGGGGAATAATATCTTTTTATTATCCAAGTCAATCTCTAGAAATAATTTTATGTGTTAACCTAAGGTCTTAAAGTTTGATCACTCTTGTTCAAATTTCAAACAAAAACAAAAGGAGGTATGACGAGCTTGATTTTGAAGCTCTATTTCTCTCTATCAAATTACTTGATGGGATTTATAGAGCCATTTTATATTTCAGAATCATTAAAAATATTATGAAGGTCATGGTTTTATTTCAAATCCAATCATTGTGTTGGGTTTTCCAACAATAATACTTATTTCATGGCCTTCTAGGTTTAATAATTTGATTGATGGGATTTATAGAGCCATTTTATATTTCAGAATCATTAAAAATATTATGAAGGTCGTGGTTTTATTTCAAATCCAATCATTGTGTTGGGTTTTCCAACAATAATACTTATTTCATGGCCTTCTAGGTTTAATAATTTGATTTCAACCAGTCCTCCAAATGTGAATTTCAATATGATTTCACTAATACATAATCTCAAGTTTTTGGCTTTGTTGATAGTATGGAATTCAATATTATTTTTTTTAGCTCAAACAAACAAGAATTACAACTCATTTTATTTTCATTTCCTTAATTATCCGTATGATACTTAGAAATTTTTAGGTTTCATTGGAATTCTGGGTTCCAAGTAAACCAATTTCAATCAATTTTAGGAGATACAATTTTTTTGAATTATCCTAAGTTGTTATCTAACCTCCATACAATATTTGAATCCTTCCTTAAATAAGGCAATTGCATTTGTGAGTTCAAATTCCAAATTATCTTCTAGCCATGTAATACAATTCGGAACTTGGGTTCAAATCAAATTGGTTTAAAGTAAATTACATGAAAAAACAAATATGTTTTGTTTCGTAGATAGTATACACTCATGATAACGAAGTTCACAATTTGTGCTTATGGTTGAGGACTAGGACATGCAATGAGTGTTTACATTGTGAGTGCATTTAGGGGGATTGCAACGAGAAAGGTTGGAGATGGACCAAAAACATTGAATCAACCTACAACAAACTTTTATAGGAATCATGAAGTGAGAGGTTTAAGGCTAGTGATTTAGTCCATTAAACTTCTCTGTAAAATTTGAGTGATTATTTAGTATGTTTTTTTTAATACACTTTTGTATTTTATTAATTCAATGATCACAACCATATCTTATACATGAGTAATTTCATAGTTCGATATATTCTCAATATTAACAACATTTGATATGAAGCTTAGTGCCCAATTGGTTCATGATCTTTATTTAAAGATCATGGAGGATCAATTATTGATAATCAATCTGAGAGATGTTTTCATGTACATTTTTTTTCGCTTTAATAAATTGTCTTTAATGTTGTGGGTTGCTTTTCCCTTTGAAGATATTTAAATCTGTAGATATAGGTGTGATTATCCTTGGTATGTGTATGAGTGAATGTCTTCTAGGGCGTTGTCCCTAAACAAAACTGGATTTTCATTTTTTTTCTTAGATCCAACTATCGTAAAATTGGTTTTATCAAAACTAATGGTGAGTTCATAATATTTGCAAAATTTCTACAAAAATTTGACTTGCTCGTGAAGATCATCAATAGATTTTGCAAGAAGAATACTATCATCAATATATAAGAGAAGGAATACAATAATTCCAACCATATCAATACCATTTCAACCCTCCTCTTCTAAACATTTCTCAATTTTATCGATATGGATGTCGAAAAAGTTGGGAGAAAGAGGACACCCTTGCTTAACACCAATATTACAATTAATGTCCATTGACCATCCATTATTACATTTAATCTTAGAAGTAACCTAGTCATGGAGCCCAATTATAAAACTACAGATCTCAAAATGGATACGCATTTCTTTTAATGTTGTATAGGCATAGAGTTGAAGGCTTTTCTAAAATTAAATAAATAAAAACAAAACAAAACAAAAAACAAAAAAAAATCATATTTTTCTCTCTACGATCCTTAGTGATAACTCTAGGAGTGACAAGGTGACCAATTATAGAATGTTGGTTCTTGAAGATAGCTTGTCTTCTACCCTTTTTATTGTCCTCAATCCATTGAGTAATTTTTCTTTTAAGAAACAAGTCAATAACTTTGATAAATGGGTACTAATCATGATAATCTGATAACTAGTTGGGTCATTTAGATTTCAAGAGCTGAAAATAAGGACAATTAAACTTCCAGTTCATTTTTTAAGTAAGCCTTACTAAATAGTTCGATTGAACACATATCTGATATGAGAGACAAGGGTTAGACTCCCAAGTTTTAAAATCTTGGTTGGTATTCTTCAATGCCTTTAGATTTACCATTTATGAGGCACTTAATGTTAGACTTTATAACCTCATAGTTAAGTAAACTTTGGTGTAAATACAAGTAGTTTGGATGCCTTCAAAAACTTGGGGGAATAAATTAACTTCAAAAATTTATACTTTTTCCTAAAATTGTATTTTTTATGTTTGAGTTTTTGAATTTTTGAATTTTTGTTATTGAAATTTTGAAAAGAGTTTTTTTTGTTATTGAAAATATTCAACAACAAAATAATTTACAAATATAAAAAATAGAGAATAAGTTTAAAATTACAACAATGAATCCCTCGGATCAGGTGACAAGTAAGAGAGAGGATGGCAAGACAATGCCTCGATATGTGGGGCCATTTTTTCTCACGTCATCCCTCCACGATACTCACGATTCTCCCCCATTATAATCCTCCATCTATGCATTCATTGCAGCAGGATGCTCTCGGTACACCGGCATACTCCCCTCGCGCAATGTTTATTTCCCCTATCATTCCATGGATTTTCTCGTTCTATATTATTTCATTGACATTTATGACAAAGAACAACCTCATCATGGATTTGTTTTGGATCTAGCCTACCTCTATCTGCTCTAAGAGTCACATTCTTCCAGCCCCCCTGGCCATCTCCAAGGCCTCTAGTCTCTCTATATCTTTGTTTTCCCTGGTCTCTTTGGGATCTAAACTTGGTGTCTCTACTAGCTCTGGTCTTTGCTTGCTCATATCTCTTTGATTCCTTCAGGTCCTCCCCTTGAGTTTGTCTCCCTTCCATATTCTTCTGCATTTCGAGAGGGGGATCTCATCATCATTTGTGTGGTAGGAAAGGCAGGCATGCAGCCTCCAGGGTGCAATCGAATGTTAAAAACTCTACTACAT